>JABXWE010041106.1:0-34607 GCA_014611495.1 Limonius californicus | reverse complement strand
TTGCCCTTTAATTTGGTTCGAATACCGGATAAAATTATTGATCGTAAAAATGGGTCTTGTCCTGCGATTAGAAATTGCGTAGTTATTATTTCTACAGCTCGCACAAATTCTGTTAGTAAATGTGGTGTCCCATCGAATTCTGGGATTGTTTTGAGATACTCTAAATGGAATATTTGAGCCATCTCGTTCTCGTTAATTGTTAATTCTCGTAGAAGGCGATGTAGGTCGTCCACGATGGAATTTTTATGTATTTGTTTGATTAAATTCGTTTAATTATGGGTCTGGGGGTTTTACTTGTTTTTAAGGGTTCCTTTACAATTGTTGTAAAAGCTATTACCACTCTAAACTGCCATTGCGTACTCCGGTGATAATAGTTTACGTCAATTGAGGCTAATGCTAATTTATTATTAAGGTTTAATTATTTATTTAGCGGCACTTTATTTTAAATGCAACCTTATATTCTAACATGCAATATTTATTGTTTCTTGATTCTGGAATTATTTGTATGTATAGCGACTTACATTAGCAGTAACGCTGTTGTTATTTTCATGCTGGCCCTCGGCATACGCGATGTAGGCTGGGGTTGTTGGTGTAGTTGACCAGGGCGGCGATTTAGGTCCTCCTCTGGGGTCGAAGCGATGTGGGTCTCCTTCTCAAGCTGGTGGAACTCGGAGAATTTACTTCTACAGATTATCCGCTGACAATGCTTTGTCGGGGCGATGCTTGTCCGACGGCGAAGCTGCTCTGCGGACTCGGCTGCTGCTGGTTTTCCTCCGTTTTCCGGGTGTTTAGGTTCAATTACGGCTTAAACGTTGATACGTACGTTTCGGCAATGCTTGTCCAAAACGGCTGTAATCCTACCGATTGCGCCAAATATATTTTACGCCCAAAAAAATAGATTTTTAAAAAAACGTTTATTTAATAGGCGGAGAATTAAAGTTGTCTACAAGCTTGCAATTTAATATCTAACAAATAAAAACGTGTTACTCGCATATATAACCTTCGCTTATCTAACAAGCGCATGATGCAAATTCTACGAAGCTCTATCTCTAGTCAGCAAGTTCATTAACATAACTTGCGCGATGAGAATCATTAGATAACTGTTTGATTTTAAATATTCATTTTGTAACCTGTGATTTCAAGCTTTGCTACCGATACCTACCGACGGTGTAAATGATTATTTTTATAGGTAGGTAAGTAGATTAAAAACTAAAATGATTGTTATCTTATAAATTATTTTAAATATTAGAATAAAATTCTTACCGAGTAGACATTGTCAAACTATTTTCACAATTAACTAATTAAATATATCCTCACTTGCAACAAACAACCAATTCTTGCAACAATAAACTGCTTACTGCATGAGTGCTTGCGTAATGGAATAGTGGAGTCTTTCATTTCATTATACAAACTTGAATCTGGGATTCCCCGACAGGGAATCCCCGATTGCTGATGCTCGGGGAATCCCCGAGCATCAGCAGTAATACCAACACGCGTGGCAAGCATTTTATTATCTATCGGATACATTCTCAAACTTGGTAACACTTTTTTTTACAAATGCATTGAAATTTTAATACATTTTTTACTTGTGTATGCAACTAAGTAGGTAACTTAAATAAATTAAAGACAAAACTATTTTTTTTTTACTAAATGTGTAATAATAAATGTTGAGAGTTAGGATTCTCCTCTGACCGGGGGCCCCTTCCGGCTGGGGGCCCGTGGCATTTTGCCGACTTGCCACCCTGTAGTTACGCCACTGGCTCCAGCCCCAGAGCATGATCTTTGGGTTTCGACCCGGCAAGGGAGAAGTCCTGTTCTTCCTTGACCGCACCAGTTGTTCTACAAAGTTTACCGACCGCCGTTTAATTTTCGTAAGTCCGCACCAGTTTATTTCTAGTTTAACCGACAGCGAGACCGACCGCCGTTTCATATTTCGAGCCCAAGCCCGCCAGAGTGATACCAGACTCCGACCGCCCGTAATTTGAATTCTCGAATCCGCACCGCTTACTTTCAGAGTAGTAGCCGTCCAGACCGAACGCCGCCGTTTAAAACTTGAGTCGCTCAATCCGAGAAGGAAGTATTCCAGCCAAGATAGAGTTATATACCGTTTCGATTACCTGTTACCAGAAATCCGAATTCCGTTACCTTACCTGTACCCGTCAAAATAAAGTTTTATTTCATCCCAGTTAACTTCAATTTGTTCATTAAGTCAAGCCCGACCGTGTAACATTCGTTGGCTCGTTTGCTTAGGGGTCATATTGCTCTTTTTCTAAAGCGAGCTGCGAATTGAGTTCAGCGTGTGGGAATTTATACCGAGCGTAAATCATTTGGGTCATCTCCCGGTGACTTACGCTGTATATAAGATCCGTTGCAAAATTTGGTGTGAAATAAGAATTTGGGTCATTCCCATATTCGTACTACACACTTAAATTTCAGAGAATATTATTACAAGTATAATTCGTTTCTCAGTAGCTTAGGTGTCATTTTCTCCTTCTCAACCGAGCTAGCGAATTTATACGCAGGGTTTATAGCCTTCAGCGGTAAAAGAATCATTGTAATAACCGTTTCAACCGTTTCCCAAATTTCTACACTAGATCCCATCTTTACCTAATTTAGTACAGAGATCCGAAGATTAACTATGAGAGTGTAGTAGGTAAAATAAGCGTACCTGATTGCACTAATTATTTATCCCCGGCGAGTACCCTGCCGGAGAACGTACCCGAGAACTTCAGGTTATAATCCGTAAGTGTGATTTACGCATTCCCAAAACACCGAGATTTTAGAGGCAGCCAGTCGCCAGCGAAAGAGTCCTGTGTACCTTGGAATTTCCGACAATAGGCCGCACTTGTTGTAAGATATCATGTAATACCTGTGGCAGTTACATAGCCACAACTTATGTAGGGATTTTTAGTTTTAAATAGTGTTAGGAGAGGTCAGGAGTTACTGCTGTAACATGCTTTTGTGAGTCGAATATTAAAATACAGTTTCAACATAATATACTCTTGTTTTAATATTCCCAAATATGATACACTTGTAAACGTCGATCACTCGAAATTAGTTAATTCTTTATTGCAGAAACCTCGCATGCCGAACTAACCGATTTGTTATTCACGTACTAGTTATCAACATTGAAATTCCCCTAGATTTTTTTGCTTATGTGTAACTTGGGTGGCCTACCACGCGGGGTTAATAAACTCAGTTATTTGATTTAATATAATGTCACTAATAATTCCTGTATGAAGTATTTTGACCTGTTAATCCTTACATTATTTTCAGCTTGTTGTATAGATAAGTAAGATATTAAATTTGGTAAGCAAATTATGTTGAAATTAAAGTTTCATTTATTTAATTGTAAATAATTCATATTAATCGTTTCCAGCAATAAAAACGTACATTATATATAGGGTGTGTGTGTATATCTGTATGTCATTAACTCATGCAAATATAATAATAAATTGTTTAATCCACTACCATTGGAAAGTTTATTTCGTCTCTTTAGTCTCAAATAAGGATACCTGGCTCTGAGCTACCCGAAAGCACCAGGACCGTTACAATCTAAAAAATAATGAGCAATAGGCTTGTGAAAGTGAGAATATCCCGGAAAGTTGGTGTATACAGATGTCAGGGGAAATGTTGAAGAAATATGGAAAATCTGAGGTAATCCCAGAAATATTCAGGAAATATGGGAAATAACCAT
The DNA here is from genome assembly GCA_014611495.1 of Limonius californicus. Taxonomy (NCBI): domain Eukaryota; kingdom Metazoa; phylum Arthropoda; class Insecta; order Coleoptera; family Elateridae; genus Limonius; species Limonius californicus. Next base: position 30,910 of record JABXWE010041106.1, on the reverse strand, counting down.
CAAACATGAGGAAAATGCAGGAAATATAGAGAAAGTAAATTTAAGAGTGAAATACGATCCGTTTTCAGTTGTCATTGTTCAAAATGCTTGCCAAAATAATGATAAAAACTATCTTGTTTTATTAGTCTATTGTATTTTGAAATAATCCGTAACCGATGAATATTTCAAGGATAATTAACTTTCCATAGATGAGACGACAAGCCAGACTGTTCTTAAACCGTTAAGCATAAATTCAATAGCAGTTGAAAATAATTGCATTATCGCAATTTCATGCAAATTAAAATACCACATACGATCTAAATTGTTAGTGCATAGGCTATACAGGCAATGAAGTCGCACATTTGTTTCTCTTGTGTTAGGCTAATTTAAAAACATAATTGGTTAACTTTACTAGCATTGTAGAAATTTTTTGATGATTATATTGCCCAAGAAATTGTAGGTTTATTGAAGATACCAACTAATCCTTATTGCAAGTAAAGTAACCTTTGAAACCGTGCAAAAACTTTTTTAGATTGTTACTGCTCAGTAAAGCAAAAACAAACGGAAGAAGATGTAGTGAAACAAGAATACATCATTTTTAAATCTTCACGTAGTTTTAAACAGTATATCAACATAATTAGATTTTATTTAACGTTACTAAAAGTAAAATTGAAAGTGTTAGCTAAATATGATAGCACAGTATCAACAAAATGTTCAGCAAGAGTATTCACTATTATTATCAATTTAATCTTAAATACTTTGGGAAAGTACTGTTTACAAATACAAATAATTTTTTTCATTATACCTTCTAGAAAATTGGAGCACATCAAACAAAGCTTTGTACATCACTTTCCTTGTGTAGGGTTCTTTTCTAAGGTACGACACTAGGATGTTTCAGTGTTTTCCCCCCTTTTTTTTGCAAAATCCTCATTCAATTTAAAATAAGATACGTATTTACAAATTTTAGAGTAAGGTCCTAGTTTGGAGATATTAGCAAAGCAAATAAAATAGCACTGAATGTTTAAAAATATATTTATTGTAAAGTAACAAAAACAAATAAGAATATGCTCAAAGTACAAGCCACCATTTTCAACACATTTCTGGCAACGTTGAACTAATGAGTTTATGGCATTTGCCAATATTTCTTGGTTTTACCTGAGCTCATTGCAAGTATTTTTAATCCTTAGAATCAATCCGTCGCGAGTTGCAGCGGTTGTGCTGTGAACTTTTTCTTTAACATAGCTCCAAACGAAGAAAACTAACGGGTTTAGACCGGGCGACCGCGGCGGCCAGGGTAGTGGTTCCACACTAGGATTTAGTTCAGCAAAATTAGCATTCGATATCCGACCTATCCAACGCTCCTGGTAGTTTTCCTTTATCTACTCTCTAACTTGATTTTCAAAAGGTAGAGCGTCTTTGTAACAAATTAAGGGCACATCTTGCGTTTAGTCTTTTATGTCGTTTTAAATAAATTCGCGAAAGAACGCGGCATTCAGACGTGGCGGCAAAAATGTGGAAAGATGATCACTTACTACTCTCATCCAGACATTGAGGCTAACTTCGTTTTGAAATGAAGTAGGCCTGATTTCTTGGGGATTTCCATACGCCCAAATATGTAAATTGTGTGGTGTGTGGTAATTAAGTATACCAGCTTTCGTAAAATTTGACTCGTCGGTCCACAGAATTTGGTGCAAGAACTGCGGATGATTTGCGAGGAAATTCAAGATCCAATTGCAGAAATTTAAGTGTTTTTCTGGGTTCCCAGGCTGTTTATCTTGCACAGGTTGTAGATGATGGTGAGCTTCTTTCAAAGTTCTAAACATCTGCTATTCCGATATTGGAGTCGATTTTGCTCAGTAGTTGATCTCAATTCAAATTTACATAATCGACGATGCGCATATGCAAAAACTTATGCTTTAGGAGTTGTTCTTTCCAGAAAACGATGTCTTCCATTGTAGAAACCATAAACAAAGTCTGCATATTCAGTGTTGGAAAAATATCTTGACATCTTTTCTTTTAATAATATTACAACTTCAACAATTAAAGTATAAATGCGTTGTAACCCTATTGCACACCACTGGTCTGACGCATTTGGAGGAACATAACTTCGAAAAATAACCCTACTCAAGGAAGGTACGAATTATAGGCAGTTCAAGATGTTTTATGGAATTCTAGAGTAGACCACAGATACAAACAACGAATAACATCAGTCAACAAGCGACAAATACAACTATATGAAGTTGCACAAACAATCTCAATTAAACCAGGAGCGAGGCAGGGCTGCTGTATGAGCCCTAATCTATTTATATCAGCGCTAGAACACGTGTTAAAAATCTAGAATGCCAGCACCAAAATTTAATGTAATAACAAATAACTTTGCTTATTTGCAAATTAAGCTATAAGAATTAACAATTCCCTTGATTAAATATGAACAAATACAAGACAAACTAAGAAGAAAACAGACAAATATAGAACAATACACAATTGACAATAATATTTTAGAATATGTACAATAGTATGTTTACTTGGGTCAATTAAGAATATCCGTGAAAAGTAGCCAAGTGTCAAGTTATTTCTTGGCGTCTTGGGGAGTCTACCATAATAATATACGCCGCATACGCTCGGCGGCGTAGCTTGGTGTAGCTGTTACTGAATATACGTTTTTAGGCGTCAGTTGCATTAAATTAATGTACACTGTGCATGTAATAAAAGATTTAATAAATAACGAACTTAACTCGGCAACATAAATAATAATAATAATAGTGAAATATGAACAACTTGAATACCACCAACCTCTCCACAGTAGTGTCGGTGTAAGAGTGGTAGTCTTCGTATTGATGGGATACGTTTCTAAACCCCTCTTGCTTTCCCAGAGGACGTGACATTATCTTGGAGGAAGCTGATTCCATTGTTCGTACCGCTGTGAAATTTTGGTTGCTATAGTAACGCATTCTGTGCGAATTTGAACATACGGTGAAATTCTTGGAAGCTACTGCTGTACGTTAACTCCACCACGCCTAACAATGTCTACGTGTGAATCTCCGATAGTCAGCATGTGAAGCCCTGGCGCTGCGCCGACAGCATATATATACGATATTTGATGAACAAGATTTAAAAAAACAAGTTTTAAGTGCTATTATCCACTCCATTTCGTAAAGAATAAATATTAAACTGTTTATACTTTTTTTTTTATTGTGATTTTATAGTTTTGTCATTGTGTTACATATTTTGATCTTAAATTTACTGTCCCGATTAAACGGACTGATATTCCATATAAGCGATGTAAATTGCTATTATTTCCTTTATTTGATTTCTGTTCTTTAGGTTTTGGCCCACATAAGCGGCTGCTCCGATTAACCGGTGGTATATAGAAATTCTAAAATTTCTCTATAATTAAGAAGACTAGTGCATAACCAACGCGTGTTACCAGTTGTATCATATGATGCAAAGACATATAAATTGAAATAAAACATGATGGCAAAATTAATAACAATTCCAAAAGGAATGGAACGATTGATATTCCATGTTAAGTGAAAAGATCGGGTAAGAAAAGAGATCACCCATCAAAGAACAAAAGTATCAGACTTAAGAGAATATCTAGCTTCTCTGAAATTGACACAGGCAGGTCACATAATGAAATAAGTAAAAGAAGGATGGAATAAAGAGCTTCAACCGTGGACACTTTGGTTAGGCAAAATAAGTATGAAAGCACAGGAAGGAGAGGCTTATGTTGAATATCGGACGGCAATCAATTAAATGAGGAAACAGAGGAACAAGAACATGTCTAAAACCAAGCTTCTGCGAGGTATGACTGATTTTTTGTGTTAGGGTCGACCTTACCAGGGGCAAAAAAACGATTGAATTTTAATTTAAATAAGGTTGCAGCGGTTCTGCATTTAATTTTTGGAGTTTTTGGGTAAACAATAAGCGGATGCGACCAGAACACCCCGGCGACGACAGGCAGATGACATGCAACAGATAATAAAGCACAGACTTACTGATCTGTCAATAAATATCGGGCGCTTGTACTCACCAGGAGTCCTTCAGTCCCCTGCCGCTGGAATGGGATTCGAACAGGATATGGATGCTCATCTGCTGGCCAGCTGTTGTGGCCGTAGCCATTCGTAATCATAGAGTAATTACCACAATTATGCATATCTTCGGGTGCACCACACCTCCAGAGGGAACTCATCCAGATAGACACTCTCTTATTCATAGGGAATCCCAGGGGAACATTCACCCTCAGCCCCACATGCAAAGGAGATATAGGGTATAATTACCGACTCTTAATCCACCTAAAAGTCAATCGATGCCCTCCTGGCGTTGATGTAACACTCATAGTAATAATAATAATTCAAACTAGCCACCTTCACAAGGCCACCTCTGCTAGCTGACTACCTCCCCTAATCATTGCTAGGGGAGTAATAATTATGCATGCCGTACACATTTCCTCATATAAATTCTTATTTTAACTCCACTGCTGTCTCCAACAACTACTTACATGGACACACCAATCTTGTATAATAACAATAATAGGACCTAGTGGTTGCAAACTACATATAATAACCAATAGATAATACGTAACCATTTGGGTAAACTCATATAACACTTCTTGGGATATACACCATTACCTCGCCAGCGCAATAAACACATAAATGGTAACACTAATATCCCACCTTGCCTCAGCTTACACGATAAATGCACCGCAGTCAGTAAGTAGGTTCGCAAACGCTATTCATTAGTTATTAGGGCAAAGATATGCGAGCTTACGCCAACATGAGTGGCTCTTGTAGACTTCCCCGTTCGGCATTTTACACCCCACTGTCCCAGTTTATTCTTAACATTGAACTTCATCACCCTCCCGCCTAAACCTTGCATTCTTAACAGATGTTGTTATGAGCTATGTACATTTTAGTAAATATTTATTTGTTGGCGTAAATTTAAGTAATATTCACACTAGGCAAAACTCACTGCTTAGCACATGTTTTAAGCTTTATTCATATTTAATGCTATATACACAGAACTAATTATATCGTAAATTTTTAAAAGAAGTTTGTCGAAATGTCTTTCTTCCACGTTGACACATGCTTTACGTTTTCTCAGGAAGAAGCCCTGCATCTCCTCAATAATGACCGACATTGCTCTAATTGTTTGGCAGCATTGTTTTAATCTCCCTAGCCCATTCTAGATATATGCCATTTCAACTGAAACATAAAAGTTTAACCTGGAAAATATGAAAAGTTTTATCTTACAACACTGGATAAATTTTTCTAATCGCAATCGTCTTAAATGGAAAAAATACTTTTTGTATAATTTAATACAAATTTATTTGAAAATGTCTCTCAACTAAGGAGTTGATTCGTCGTGATCGTCTTAGGTTCGGATCTAGAGTAGTTGAGCTAAATACGTGAAATAAAACACCAGAGAGTTTTAATACTTTTATTAACGTCAATATTAGTTGCAAAGAGTGCAATTTAACTACATCCGGTATTCACCTGTTCAGGCAAGGAAACTGCAGGAAACCTTAGCCGAGGTAGCACGTAGGTCTCAAGTACAAAGATATTTAGATTGGACGTATAGAACTCAATTTAACCCAACAACGAAGAAGCGCTGAACAGTTAAAGGACTAAGAGTACATGTAGCTGCAGCGAGTTTCCTCCAGCGCAATATACAGGGGGATAATTGGATACCTGCAGCTGCTGTCGAGTTTCCTCCAGCGCAATATACAGGGGGATGATTGGATACCTGCAGCTGCTGCCGAGTTTCCTCCAGCGCAATATACATGGGGATGATTGGATACCGGTTCTGGCAGTGCTTCTTGACTGTTGAATCCAGAATAATCCTTCTGAACAACTTACATCTGCTTTTATAGGCCAAAAACGGGTGTTGGATCGTGCGAACCCACTGCACGTGCACCCCATTTTTACAAACAACACGCACTTTATGGCCCCATTAATCTAGAATCAATAATTTCGTAAAAATAAGTTAATTGTCTGTTAAAAATCTGAACGACTAAATTAAATAAATAACTCCCATAATTTAGTATTTAATTAACACGTCCATGCGTGGGATATTACACATGAGGGTTTAGTTCGAGAAAAAAAAAAGGAAACATTTAGGTAGATTATGGACTAACTTAAACTATTTATCACAAGAACAGACCGCGCTAAAGCCAGCTGTTATTGCATACCTTACGTACTTGAGATCGACTAATTCAAAGTAATCTTGTTAACCTATTTATCTGGAATAAATAGCTGAAAGAAAAACGCTGCAAGGGAATGTTTTAAATATGAAAATATAAAATTCAACTACCGAATTGGTAGTCGTCTTATAATTCCATTCATTGTATATGAAAGTCGATGTTTACTTTGTTGCCCTCATAAATTAGGTCTACTCGTAAAGGACAGACCCTTTACAAAACATAAACACGTGTGAAGGAACGACCGTTCCCAAAATCAATGCGGCGTGATTTTCAAATGCCACTAAAATCAATTAGCAGTTACATTTAACATGAAATATATATGTAAGTATAGATTAAATATTAAAATTATGAGTATAAAGTCCCAAAGTTCGACTGTCTGTAATAATATAAACATAATGGCAAATGCGGTCCGCTACATTACTTATTTAACTAATTGAAACTATCAATATGTTAAGTAGCGGCTTGCTGTTCGAGGAATACCTTAACCTAATAGTGTAGTAGTAAAAGTCTTGACTTTTTATGTTTCTGTATATTTTGTCACGCAGTAGGATAGTAAACTTTGGTTGTCTTACTAACAATGGTTTATTTTTGTTTTCTGATACTACATTCGTATAATTCCTAACGCAGTGTGCTTCAATAGAATGTTAGTTAGTCAAAAACTTTACAATGAACTCATAATTCAAAAGTGCCAGTATGATGCAGTGGTTAGAATCCGCGACTGGACGTCTACCCAGTGGCTTTATATAATTGGGTATCTGCGTTCGAATAAGCAAGGGGTAATAATGTTATTGTCCAATGCGTGATGATGATGAAGCTTAAATAAATCCAGTGATGCAGAAAAATATTATCTCTCCAATTATGGTAACTGTTTTATTATTACATTAGTTTAAAGTAAAATTTCTATATTACAGTTAAAATAAGATGTGCATTATTTAATTGTTGCATTATTTTAGGCATACATTAGCCTTTTTATTGTTTCAACTTATGTTAAACAGAAAGATACAGACAATGCCAAATAAAGCGTGAATAAAAAAAGAAATTGGCTCGTCTTAAATATGTTCATACATGTAGCTACGTTAATTTGTGGTCTAAATAAAATACTGTATTAGTTTTCGGTGACCGTAACTTATGTTAGATTCTCGCTATCATACTGTATTATAATCATGAATTCTAGGTACGTGAGCCTTATAGGAAGTACAGAGGAATTACAAGCAATACTCAGGAAATTCGAGCAATATGGAGACAATAGGGAAACAGAAGACATGTATTATATATTTATGTATGTATGTATATTATGTATTATATAAAAAAGGAAGTATATTGTTCACTATTTTAGATGGCGGTTTATCCTTGTCGTGGGCCTTCTTCGAAGAATACTTCGTTCACATTTACATAAAAGAATTGTTAGGACGATTAGCCTCTGCAAATCTTTAATGAAAACCATTAACATCGTTATCCACAGAAAATATTATCATTTTTTTTTGGTCGACACCGTAACAAAATCTATCCTAACAAATATTTGTATTAGCTTTTTTCAGAAATGTTTAGAGATTGTCGTTAAATACGGTAAGGATTTATATTAGGTTGACAAAACCGATTGAAACATGTTACATTGTTATGTGAAAAGTAACGTAATGAAATCATCTTTCAAGATTTTATAAAAAAGGCAATAAAGTACAAATTCAAAATAATCTTACATTAGCGACTCGCAGAAAGCCGCACGTGTGGAAAGTCTTTTGGCAAACAACTAAATTATGATATATTTTGTTTCGGCAAGTAATTACTGAACAGATGTATATAAAAGATAACAAACAGAAAAGGCACGGTTTCCTTTACGTCTATTCCTGTCATTGTTTTGACACCATTTTTGCTTCCAGCAGGTCTTAAATCTTTACAGTTTTGGTTATTTATAGAAAACACATAATGAAATACATAATGAACCGAGATTTACAGATATGACGTCAACTTGCCCTACAATAAAATTTAATTATGTGGTGATAGTAAAATCCGTAACGTTTTCAAATTGATTACACAGGAAACAGTCCTAACAAATTTTATGCGATTACCTCCTACGAATGCTACAATAATTCAGGCTTTACTGTCGTTGCTTTCTAATTAGGGTGAATATATGTGTTAATTTAGATGAGTGAGATGAGAATTGTAAATTTGTCGTTTCAGCCCAGTCAAATAGAAAATCGAAAGCCGAAATAGCTATTGCGTTGTGTTACATGTGTAGGAAGTTTCCTTTTGTATAATAGAATTTCTAGAATAATAGTAACAAAGTCGAGTTGTGGAAAACACAGAATAATTGTTCTTCCTACGCAATAAGAGATAGAATTAATTTTATTAATTATTAGTTAAACAGTACCAGTACCCTAAAATTGAATTTGTGAGGCAAAACGTAGTTGTACACACGACTGGAGCATGTATGTATGGAAAATTAAGATAAAAGATAAAAGCATACGGCGTGGCCACCTACATCTTCAGACCTCGCTTATGTAATTATAAAAATTAAAGGCATGAAGATATGGCTTAGGAAAAAAATTAACACTTCGTATGTGAAAAAATAGTCGACATTTTCTTGTCTACCGATCACACTGTGAGTAATATAGCAGCATAAAGAGTTTTGTTATAATTTATTTGATTTCACTTTGATAATTTGATCAATATCGGTTAATTTGATCTCTACACTATATCTTTCAGCATAATTGTGTTTCGAAGCAATTATATGTATGTCAGGCCAGGATTAAGACGTTTTAAAAGTCAGGTGCTACTAGATATATTTACTAAAAATTGACAAATATAATACTTTTATCATTCGTGAATCATGCTATTGATTCTTAGAGAATCTGTAATTGTTGCTGTATTCTAGCGAACAAAATTTTTGATTGGATTTTAATGAACCTTCCCTTAATTTGGAACTAATTTATGCGTTTACAAATGCTCCAATTTGCAGTTGCTTAAGCATGAGATCTATATGTATCAACAAGATATAAAATTCGAACTTCCTTATTGCAGCTTAGTACAGATGTACTGCTTCACATAACTTCCACGATATAGCTACAATAAAGCTGTAATGAAGCCGATAAAACTGCCATTTTGCAAAAGTACATATGTTTGAATTGTGTGCTAGTATAAATGAAATTAATGGGGTAGATGTCAACCAGATATATGTGGCCGCATTTCATGTCAATAGAATTGAGTTTGTGCAACATCTTTCTTAGCACGAAAAAAATACTACCATGAAAAATTTTAGTTGGTAAGAAGGGTAAGCAATTAGGAGTATACTATTTAGATTTCTGTTGATAATTTCATATTTCAACATAAAGGTTTTAATCTGACAATAAACACGTATCACGTCCCAAAGTATGTACGCAGAATAAGCAACATGTTGTAAATAATATCTGAGACGCTTCAAGGTGAAGTTCGAGATTAAATAGCAATGCGAACACTAACCAACACCTGCTTAAGCATGTCAGCAAAAAATGTATGAATACTATTCACGTAACTGAAAGAAAGTTAAATAGAAGATTCTCTATAATATTTACGAGGGGAGTTCCAAATCTTTCCAGCCTGACATCTCTGCACTTCTGCAGGGTTTAAACTTTTTTGACCTTCAATTGTTAACCTTATCTGTCGTAATAGGTTTTTTTTCTTAGTAGATATTTATTTGCAATTTGTTACATTAGCAATAAGCAAATCAGATAACTATACTAGAAAATACATTGCAGTGGAAATTACAGGGGGGGGTAACGCCCTTTGACGTTCCTCAAGATGAACTTACTTAGACAACAGATTTATAACTAATAGTAGGGATGTTAGAACTGTCTAAAAACGATTAGGGAGATCTGACGGTTTTAATCGCTAAGTCTGAGCACTTGTTCACTTTCATCAGTTAGTTCTGATACTAGTGGGTTAGGATGAGTTTCTAATCGCAGGACGTATTTTTCACTAAACTTGGTAATTACTTCTTTCACTGTCTTCATTTTCAGGTCTTTCCGTATTTCTGTGTTGGGTACGTAGTAGGGGGCCTTGGTGATCATGCGTAGAGTCTTCGATTGGACGCGTTCCAGAATTTCAATATCGGAGTGTGAGGCAGTACCCCACAACTGACGCCGTAGCTCCAGATTGGTTTCAATACACTTTTGTAGACTAATAATTTGTTGATCAGAAAGAGTTTTAAGTTGCGGCCTAACAGCCAGTAGTAGCTCTTGAGTTTAAGATTCAGGTGTTTTCTCTTGGTCCAAATGTGCGTTCTCCAAGTCAAGCCTTTGTCAAGATGCATACCAAGGTATTTCACACAGTCTGTACGGGGTAGAACTCGGTCATCCATGATCACATCAGGCACGATGTCTCTACGTTTGGTGAACGTGATTTGTAATGACTTTAGAGTATTGATTTTGAACGCCATTTTTGGAACCGGTCGGTTACTGCATCTAGATTTTGCTGTAGATTACTTAAGTGTAGGGTAAAATCAGCTTAAGCTTAAAGAGGAGACCTTCATGCCAGATCTTATCGAAGTCCTGGCTGATGTCTAGAAATACGGCTGCACAGTAGTTTCTACTACCCTATGTACCTGTTGTATGGTGGAATGGTGACTCCTGAAGCCAAACTGGTGGTCAGGTATTAGGTTTTCATTTTCAAGAATAGGGGTAAGCTTAGTCAGGAATAATCTTTCAAACAGTTTGGAGAACAGCGGTAGCAGGCTAATAGGTCTGTATGATGTGGGCTCGTTGATAGGCTTTCCGAGCTTGGGGATAAATATAATTTGCCCAATTTTCGATTGTATCGGAAAATATTCTGCACGTAAAATGTTGTTGAAAATAAGCGTGAGTATACAGATATCTTTAGGAGGTACTTCCTTCAATATACGTCCGGTGATTAATTCGTATCCAGGGGATTTTTTGTAGTTGGTCTTTCTATCAATCATTGTTTGAGCTTCAGCCCTAGTGAAAGGTTTGATGGGAAATGCAAGTTGATATGGAGTCTGAACGAAGTTGTCTACTTCTGCATCTGTGTGTGGGTCATTAGCAGGTAGAGATTGAAACACTTCTTGAAGGTGGGCTGCAAAAGTATCTGCTCTATTTTTGTAAGTACAAGCCCATGTTCCGTCTGAGTTACGAATTGGATATATATGATATTTAGGCCTATTAAGTCTGCCTGTGGCCTTCCAAAAGGAGTAATCAGTATCATCTGTTGCAGTTAATCCTTCTATAGGTATTCATTGCGGTATTCGTTTTTTGCTTGCTTTATAAGTTCTTTGAGATTTCGAGCTGCTGTGTTGAATCTTCGTTTGTCCTCTGTAGATCTACTATGTTGCCAAATTCTTCGGAGTCGCCGTTTTTCGGCAATCTTTTTTTTTAATATCGATTGAGCAATTTTGATGTGTGGTATGAGGTGATAATTGCGGTGTGGCTCTTGTGGCGGCCAAATGGATTGCTTGGGTTAGTGTTTCTACCGCTTCTTCGATGTCTTCTTCTGTTTTCAGTGGGATATTAGTTGTTATGTTTTCCTGTAGTGCGTTTCTGAAGTGGTGCCAATCTGTTTTTCTTATTTGTTAAGGTTGGAGATCTAGTCTTACTTATTAGTGTTGTACTAATTTGCGCTATTATAGGGCTATGGTCCGAGGATAGGTCGAGGCACGACGAGATTTAGATAATAGATACTTGAGGTATGCCTTTGACCACAAAAAAAGTCATGTAGGTAGGGGATCTTCGTTAAATTGGTCGGCCAGTAAGTGGTTGATATGTGGAAAGATGGCTCAGTTGATTATTTTGCATAATAGATAGTAGCATTCTTCCTCTTGGGTTGGGAATGCGCGACCCCCAGAGGGGGTGCTTCGCGTTAAAATCACCTCCAGCCAGAAATTGGTTTCCTAATGTTCGTATATACCTTTCAAGGCTTTCTTTATCAGGTGTTATAACCTCGTATTTTAAAGTAGGAGAGTTCTGAGAAGTGCGTTTCAGAAATCAATAATATGTTAATGTTGTGGAGTAATAGGAAAGCTTCTATTTCATGGCGGTGATTGACTAAACCACTGGGCTATTTTAACTGTTTGAGCCATTACGGATTCTTCGAGTTTACTAATTGCGTCACTAAATTTTTTAAATCTCGATATTACTCCAAACGAAATCAAGGAACGATTTTAAAATATATATGGAACAAACGTCATCTCCTACGCACAGGTCAAATTTCAGACAGCAGATGCGTGTCAACGAAGAAGATCTATGGAAAGTGACCTAAGTCAGGAAGTCCAACAGAAGTGATCACAGGTGAAACAATCGCTTGCAGTTTTTGAGAAAATGGTTCTAGATAACCAGAAGAAAGAATTAATTCGTCCTTATGGGCAATAATATTCTACTTACAGTACTAATGGAAGTTTAAAAAGTTAATAATTATGTTTAATGATGATATTAATTATGAATATAGATCCAATTGAGCGACATATTTGTAAAAAAATAGGACTCGAGTTGTAAGAAACTTTATGAATTCAACTAGTCTATAATTATTTGAGGATCTATTCTACAAAAAGCAGATTTACGACCGTACGTCTCACAAAGAAATACTGAAATACAAACTTGCGTCTACGTATTCACTGCTGTTTGGCTTATAACCTGGTTTTAGAAAGGTATGCCGTTTAGTTCAGTACCTGACGGTATCGCCTAGGTATAAACAAATGTCACAACAGTTCTCAACAAGTCATGCCACAATCTTTTATTTTAGAGAAATTTTGTCCCTGCATAAATGTACAGTGATAGAATTGTTTGAGATTGCTGTCTTATTTCATACTTTCTCAGTTCATACAGTTGTCATTTACTTGTTACTAATCCTTTAGCGTGAAAGCTACATGAAAAATAGTATATCACTGTTCAGAATTGTGAGTGCTTATCGAATACCAAACCTATACAAGTACTTTTACTACAATGTTTACATTTTTGTTATGCTTATTTAGGCAGAGTTAATTCAGATTTGAAGCATAGGACTGTAGTATGAAAAATTAAACTATTACATTGTTTGGTATCATCAGAAGAGTAAAAAATGTTGTACAAAATACTACTTTTGGGTTTATCGTCAGTTATAAATCATAAAATAGTCTTTTCAAATACTCTTCGTGATTACAATTTCACATATTCAATAAGCTTGAATTCCTCGAAATGAAACTTATTCCGATAAACTTCAGACGTGTGATTGATTCACGAAACAGATCTCTTTGTTTATTACACATCCGATGTTGTACCATGTATTCATTAAGACAGATCGGTTATTGGCTTTAGTTTGGCGTAATTACGTTGATTAGCACGTGAACAAGTAAAAGTGTATACGAACATTTGATAAACACCGCCCCACAATAGCGGATATCCAACTACTGGTTAACAAGTTAAAAGAATAGGAAGAGGAGCAAAGGGAGAATGAAAAAATCGGCCAATGGAATTCGAAAACTTAACGGGAGGGCCAAGGAGGCCGCCGTGGGCTAGAGGTTAGCGTGTTAGACTTCTACGCTGAACGTCTTGGGTTCAATGCCCAGTACCGGAACATCGGATTTTTAACGGCCGTTCTCTTTTTCAAGATCATGGCAAACCAGCGAGGTATTTTGCCTAGTAAATCTTCTCTGGAGTAGAAGTGGTTACACTTCCCGTGGTTCGAAGCCCACGTTAAGCTGTAGGTCCCACAGGCATAGGAGATAAGATCGCTACGTCTCGTAAGATATAAAGCCTTCGAAGAAGAGAAGAAGAATTCCCTCAGTAAAACGATGCCACTGTTTTGCCTGTATATTCTTTTCCAATTATCTATAGATGATTGGGAACGAAATTCCTTCAGCAGGAGAGATTTTTTATGTTCTCTTAATGGGATATTCCACTCGTTTTTGCTTATGGAAAATAGAAAGATTTCTTCGCACTTACCTCGCAGACACTTTTGACAGAAGAAACAGTAATTTCCCTAGCTATTTCTAGCACTGTAACTCGAAGACTTTATATTATAAAGATTCATTGCTCAAAATTGAAGTTTTTGTTATAATAGATCATGTACAGACTGGTCCAACTTAAACAATCCACCCTGAGTAATTTTGTAAATGATCTGAACTTTGAAAAATCGACGAGACAGGTCAACAACAGTTTGAAGGGGGGGCATCTTTCATCAAGTACGTCATCTACTTTACTTCATCCCCTAGTTTTTTGTCCGGGATTTTTTCGTTTAGATTCGTTCTCGAGAGACTGCAGTTCATCTTCTCTCCTATGGCTGTGGGGTGCAAATAAAAAATGTACACAAATATAGGGGAACTACTGTTTAAGGTGGGCTCTGCACCGTGGGACGTTTCTTAGCACTTCTTCTCCAGAGTAAATTGGCAGAAGTATCTCTGTGCTTTGTTATTGCTTTCCTAGGGCAAACGATCGTATAAAAATCCGATAATTCTGGGCATAGGATCGAACCCAGGTTCTTTAGTGAAACAGTCTTACGTACCAACCCCTGCGCCACGGCCGTTCTACCATCAAAATACATAGTAATTAATTAATTATAGCTTAAATGTGCTTAAAATGTACAGAGTCTTATGTATAACTTATTCAGCTAAGTAAATGAAGTATTATTGCTACGTTTACTATTATTTTATACCTTACCGTGTAAATTGCTATGAAAATTTCGAATACAAAATAAATTATTGCCCCATAAAATCAGTTTCGGCTACAACGGAAAACTATTGACAGAAAACATATTTTCTTAACGTTGGGCACAGGCACACGTCAGTTAATGAGTAATAAAACACCGTCTATTTATAGAGCAGTATTTTTACCAACTGCATATTTGTATCGTCTGATTGATGCAGACTCTGTCGGCGAGAAAAGAGAGGCGGATTAGTGGAAAATTATCACATATTTTGTTGTCCCGAAGTCATAAATATTTTCCTCAACCACCACTCTTCTTGTGATTGTTATATAGAGATAGACTTTTAATGAATGGGGCCGGAATGAACGTGATTTAATGGTTGGCAAGGTAAAAAGGAAAGATTTTGGTCTGTTGATTTTCAGGACCAATTTTGAAAGCTTTTGTTGCTGTTTCTAAAAGAAACATAATTTCCGGGCGTCGCCACTGTAGCGCAAGGTTTATTTGTGTTTGGCTAATTTATGAATAGCAATCTCCGCAACACAAAGATCGGGGGAAGAGTCTAGGCTGTCTATTTTATGGGGCAAATTAAAAATAAGCTCATTTGCATCATAGTCTGTTACTAGGTTTAGGTGGATGGGCCTTATTTTAGTGCCCCGCTGTGCCTAAGGCAAGATCCACGCGCATTGTGCTCTTGTAGTGGTGAAGGTGGCGTTGATTACCTACTGACATGTGCAATCACACGTGACAATTTTGGACTCATGTCAACTTTTTTGATAAATCACCAGCAAGTGCAAATAACGTTGCACGTGGTTGGCGCCATCAACCCGCACCAACCCAGATCACCTGTTCAATGTTTTCTGTTTTTATTCTGCGAACCCTTTAATCAAACCAAAGTTTATTTATTGTTTTATATTAAGTAACCTCATTAACCTACTTGGGATATAAATAATATTTCTCGGCGTAATCGTTCTAAAGCCGGTTAAGGTGCATCGATTTCGTACCCTTTGGTGACGGCGAAGATGTCTTACAAGTGCTTTGCTAATTAGTTCCATTTTACTTCCTTCAAACTGTTTTCTTGTAACACCAAAGTGAGTTAAACCATGTTAAAGCTCTTTATTAATTTTACAAGTTTTAAGTTCGAAGAAATTTTGGTTTGTTGTGATAAACTGAGGTAGTAATGGTAATCAGAAAAGTGGTCTGTGTGCGTCAAACTCCGCGGGAATTTTCCTGCTGGGCTATGATGATTTTCTGGTAGGGGTAGTTTCCCTGATGGGAAAAACAGGCGATCGACTGTATCGCGATCGCGTCTACCGGCCCAGACCGGTGTGGAGACGGGGAACTCGGAGAAATCCTGATCATCGAGTTGCTTCCGCAAGGCCCCGGGTGGCCCCAACGACGGACGCCACTGCAGGGATGGAAATTTTGAGAGGAGTGTACGCCTTAACCCAGGTAATCGATTTTGTTAGATTTGTAAATCAACCTGTATTTTAGAAGCTGTGTAGTTAGATAAAAGATACTTGAGATTTAGTAAATACGTAAATTAGTAAAACATTTCGTCTGGAATTGCTCTTGCATCAGATAATCTCTAAGTATTTACAAGAGTTCATTTTATATCAGTATTATATCTTCCCAATACAACACAATACTCACATTTGTAAGAAAACATCAACATGTGCACTTATGTTGTAAAAGCTTTTATTTTAAATTTAATTACTAAAGCGACATATACGATAGTTGTAACTAAATTCCATATTATGATTTAAAATTCTTCTTCCAATGGTTTGTAAATAATACTCACACAAGCCAGCTGAACGCTTTGTGATGTTCGACAAACACGTCGAAGCGAGCGAAATTATAACTACACTGTAAATAAGTGCGCGTTGTGCGAGGAAATTTATGAAAACAACGCAGTTATATATCGCTAGTCAATAAAATTCAAAATGTTAAATAATCTTATCGGTCTTAATTTTGAAGCTAGAAAGTTCCATATGTAATCAAAAGCGAGATAGTTTTGGCAAAAATAAATTAGTAATTTGCAGTATCTCGTTTCGTACTACATGTTAAATTGTCCAAAGTAGGACCATTTGTTTTCAGTAATTAAAATTTTCTAAGACTCTTCAGAAATAAAAGTTTGATGAATACATTAAAACGGTTTTCATACACCTTTTGAGATCTACCACTTCACAAAATATGATCAGAATTTTCACAGCTCTAATCAGAACACAATTAATTAAAAAAAATTATGTCTGTCAGTTTTACAACTACTTAATTTCAAAAATTATTACATATTGCTGTGTTATCCCATCCCTATTTGATACGTTAATGGTTACAATTAATTCCTAAATTATTAATATTGGAGTTTTTGTTGTTTTTGTATACCCTATCTACAAATTTTGCCTATCTGGGGTAATCTCAACTCTAGTAGTGATTTTTAACGTGTCACACATCGCAGTGGCACGAGACCTACGGCTTTACTTCTTTAGTTTTAGATTTAGTTAAAGTGGAGTGCGTTAAGGGCACATTTAAGTGTTTATAAATAATATAATTAATCTTATATAAACAAAAGTATTAATGTTGGTATATGTAAATGTTTGATATTTAATTAAGTATAAGAATATAGTCTTATGAGTTATATAAAGATGCAGAAATATATGAACAATTTCAATTTAATACTCAATTCGGTGTTTAATTATGTATATTTATACGTAGAATACAAATTCTGATATAGTAAATGCACTTCTGTATATGTTATAAAATGGCAACTAGCGATCAAAAACTTAAATTAGGGTTGGCTGTGAGTGCTACAACGTATGTCGTAGCTGCCGTGTTATGTACTGGCCCAAGGGCGTATCCAGCTCAAAACAGAATCGAGGGGCAGCTTTCTCAATCCAACTTCACAGTTCCACAGAAAAAACACTATTTATTAATAACATTAATTTTTGAACAGTAGTTTGCGAGGATTAGTTGCAAATTTCCTAATTACAGCTTCCACTACTTTGTTTTTGTTTGTGAAAACCCATTAACGATGAATGCTTAGCATTGCTAACCCATTTAATCTATTTTCACCAATAGTGCTTCTAAGCCATGTTTTCATTCGGCGAAGGGAGCTGAATGAACGCTCTATAGTGCTTGTTGTGCAGGGCTGTGAAAGCAAAATCAGTCGCGCCTTTTTAATGGTTGGAAGAAACATTTCCATCTTTTTTAAAACCTCGTTGATATCTGGCGCTTCTTTTACCTCATTCCACATTTTGAACCACAATTGCCTTTCTCCTTCGATGTCGTTTAAATTCTAAAAAGTTGCACAAGATTAAGGACTCTCATTCCATTCCTCCAATGAAACATCTCTCATGTTACTCGGATGGAAACACGTCAATGAAAACGCAACCGAGTTGTCTGCAGAAAATCTGACTTCAACGATGATATGATGGAATCCAAGTAAGGAATTATTAGAGACCCCCAAAATTCGCATGGATTTACGGCTGGAGGGTTGCTTTTATGGATTTGTAGGCCAGCAATGCGAGTGGCGGTTATATCAACATTCAAATACTTTGCAATGTCGCTTGCTTTCAAAATGTCAGCTGTGACGTTCTCCGCATTTTCCCTATGTTCTCTTGGGATGACGAGAATAGTTTTAATTTGCTGGTTAGCTTCAACTATGTTAAATGCCTCCATTTGAAGTTTTGTTTGCTACGGGCTTCAGTATAGCGGAATACCTCGCAATTAATATTACTGACACAACAAATGAAGGGGCAGCTCCCTCTTGCCCCCTTGCCCCCCCTGGATACGCCCTTGTACCGGCTGAACCTTGTGTTTAATTTCTTCGAATGTAAACATACTCAAAGAGAAGTTAACCTGAAACCCTATCCCGTCGCAATGAAATGCATTTTAAAAAATTAAGACAAACAACAAACAAATCACTACCAGATTAAATTGATTTTGACAGGTGAATAAATTATTTTAAATTACCAGTTGTTTAAATTGGCATATGTTTAGAGGTCAATCCCAGACATACAAAAAATTTTCATAGTCCTTCCTAATTTGAAGACTTTTTTATCAAATGTTAGTTTTGTATAGCTGTTTGATGGATATTTTTCTACTTTCAAATGCTAACTTGTGTACGCACACAGTTTTTGACTACATAATTATATCAAATCTAATAAAAAACGTCAACTTTTATAAAAGCGGACTAGTCTGGTTAGAGATGTGAGCAGATGTAGTAGACACACTCACAAATATACCGGGTGCTTCACGAGAGAGTACGAGCTTGCCGTGCAAAAAATAGACAACTCAAAATACATTTCACGATTTACTGCAGTAGCTAAATTGTTAATTAATGTGTGAATGAAAACAACGAAGTCTTACTATATATAAATACCTATCTAAGTTTACGTATTTCCAATGTCATAAAATAGTAAGTATAACAATTTATTAATTTAGAAAGTTTCTAAAATGCCTTCCGATATTTCTTCGGCACTCCTCTATCATTCTCAAAAACGATCTTCTCATACGAGCTCTCACTTGCAGTGTAGTACAGGGCCAGATTTACATAATAAGTTAGACAAGCTTTAGCTTAGGGCTACTCATTTGTAAGGGCCTCACAAATTTTTATTAAAAACAAAATCATAAAAATATTTATGTAGCTCTCCAAAATATGTATCATAAATCTCCCAAATAACGGTTTACTCCAAGAGGGGCCTTAAGAAAAGTTAACTTATGGCCTCACTCGTCGTAAATACGGTCCTGGCGTGATCAAACCGCAACTTTCTCTGATTCTGATATTCGAATCTTTTACATTAACAGTAGGAGTTTGGTAAACCTCATACAAACACATACATAGCGATTGAACGGTATCTCACCGAAAGTTTAAATCTTGTCAAGAACTGCTTGAGGTGTCTCTATAGCTACACCTAATTATTATATTACGGCACTATTTTTTATTTTGGAGAAGTGCTCTTTAGTTCTTTAAAAAAGTTTGATATATTCAACTTATATTCGTTATTTGTTCCAAAAATTAATAAAATTGTGGAATGTCCAATAATACCCGCAATTAGTTAGTTGAAGCACGAGTTTAAAACAAATTTCAGAAGTTAAAATGAATGGAACAAAAAGGTTACAATTTATATTTCCCTAGATTAAAGGGCACATCTTTTCCGCGAGTTTTCCAATGGCGGAATAATGTTTTGTTTTCGAGTCCAGTGCTGTTTTTGTAATGCAACACTCTGTATATTTACTTATTTTTTATTCCTCTGAATGCTGTCTATTTTAATGTAACACGTTGTACGTTGTTGTATAGCTTTACTGTTCTGAAACATGAAACATCTGTTGTTCTTTATATTTGTAAATTTCTAGGATTTATTTCAATTGTTTTTTTTTTGTTTTTAAAAGAGCAGTCTATTA
This sequence comes from Limonius californicus, assembly GCA_014611495.1. Taxonomy (NCBI): domain Eukaryota; kingdom Metazoa; phylum Arthropoda; class Insecta; order Coleoptera; family Elateridae; genus Limonius; species Limonius californicus. The sequence continues at coordinate 10,731 of JABXWE010041106.1, read as the reverse complement.
TGTTTTGTATTCTTTTGAATGTTTTTAAGCAGAAAATTACCCAGAGAGAAGCTTTAATAAAATTGTACGTAATAGGGTGCGAAAAATAATATTACAACAAATTAGCGTTTTTATGGTGTTAATTGTGCATTTTAATGGATAAAATATTCATGTTGTTGATTTGTAAATTATTTACCCAATCGAGTGTGAACTGTCACGCCTTTAATCTTTACTACATACAAAAATTAGTTGAAGTACAAAAACAACCTTGTAACTACGCCAGTGCTTAGGTAGAAAATTAACAATCGAAGAAGGAGTAGGTTCCAACAATTATTTTATAGGGGCCATCGACTTATAATTTACTAACATCGTCCGAGGTGGTAAATGGGAAGTCGGACCCCAAGATAAATAATCACCTAACTTTATATCTACTATCTGTTCTTTATGTAGACTTAATTCCAAATAAATCGTCGTAAAATAAAAAGACAAGTTGCAACCAAATCTCTTTTTACTTAATAAAAAACAACCCACAAATCTAACATTTCTATACAAGAAGAATAAATTAAAATAAATTAGCAGTTCCAATTTTACGTTCCTGGAACTGAATTTAACTAAACTTAAAGTGGGCGACACTCAAACAATTTTTCGGACCTTTATTGCGCTACTCGAATAAGATACCAGTAACTTTTAGCGCAATCCGTAACGTAGGAGGCCTCCGAGTAACGAATTCATGCGTGAACAAAATGATCAAAAAATATGCAAGCTGTGAACTCTTACAAACGCAATATCAACCCACTATCGGAGTACCCTGTATATATGCTTTACGTAAAATTGTTCCCCCTAATAAATGGAATATTACAATAGGAGTTCATATGTACACATATCCCCAATTAAAGCCCCAATGACACAATTCTGTGACCCCAAATCAATTACTAAATTAATTCTTAAATAATGATAATGAAATCGTAAACAGCAAGGCAAGGTTAAACAAATTTTAAAATGTACGATTTAAATCCGCTTCCCTTGTTCAAGATGTGGCGGCAATCAGCTCGACCGTACACCAGACTTCTTATCTATAGCCCCAGGCGTCCATTTAGTTCTGGAAAATCTTCCCAAGGTTATTAGACGATGACAGCGTATCAATATGAACAATACGTATGAATGTAGAGTTTTTCTACCGCGTCGCCTTAATTTCGGGACGCCCAGCCGCACGAATTTTGCCTAAATTAAATGTACAGGATTTTAGAATGAAGGTTCTGGTAATTAAGACACGACAACAATTTTCTGGTCATAACCAACTCACCAGTTGATGGACTCTGGCATAACACCAAATAAAATCTTCTTTACCGGAGTAAATTCTATATTGGAAATAAATTCCTGGAGATTTGCTTCCTTTCAACTATGGGAAAAGGTCCTGTGTGTAGTGACTCTCAAAGAGGAAAATGAATTCCCAATCGATAAACGATTTAAAAAAAATACCTCACTATTCACAAATATACTTCCAGTAAGACCGACAATACTCAACTCACTGACCTAATTACGGAAAACCGTCTTTTAGAATCTCCTTCCCCCCAACTTTTGAAACTCCAATACGCACAGTGTTGACTTGACAGAAGCATGTGAAATCCTACAAAATAAAGTACTGCGTACCATCACCAATGCACAATGGTTCGTTAGAAATACACAACTACACAGAGAAACTAACATGCTCACTGTGCAAGAATTTATTACCAAGATATCCAAGAAATTTTACAACAATCTAGACCAATGCAATGGCGCAGTATACTTTCAATTGGGCTGTAAAACACTACACACAAGATTAAAGGAAGCTAGCCAGAGAACTGATTACCAACCTATTACATTATGTGCTCATAAAAGAGTTTCAACCAAAATAATAATAGCAAATCAACCCATTAGCGCTAAAATTATTATTGTTAGAGGCCACATGGACCTCACTCGTGATTAGAAATGTGATATATTCATTTTAACTTTACCATGTATAGAAACCACAGCTGAGTTGGTATAACGTACATTAAAAGAAAAAAATTCTAGCGGTTATTATTTTACCGAAATTTATTAATGTTCAGTATTTTTATGAACCGCATAAATGCTTATTTCTTCGAATAACATCTCGTTGCAGCAATGTCTCGGCTTAACTGGGTATACAATAATCTAGTAACATTTGGAAAAACGGCACTTGTTCGATTCGAAAACACATACACACACAGCATGGGTTTGTGTATTCAAAAAAGTTGAAATCGAAAAGTCAGGAACACGAAATTAAGTTATAGACACATCGTAAGTAATTACGAGTAGTTATATACGTCCCTACAAATATAACACGTAATTGACAGTATGCTGTGATAAATAAAGTTAGGCTGATGTTTACGTAATTCTGGTAAAATGAATAAAATGTAAACCTAAGGTAATTTGAAAATCAGGATTACTACTCATATTTCTTATATTTTGATAATAATAATCAGCAAAATTTCAATGATTTATTTATCTTTTGTGCTTGATACGTATTTCGACATTTTACATGTCATTTAATATTGTAAACATTTGTACGAGGCTTGTTCGACTGAAACCCATCTTTGATAAACTTAGTCTTGAAAACAAATGCAATCATTCAAATGATGTTTGTTAATGTTAGTAGTGTTTGTAAGCAACACATTAATAAGTTTCTGGCGTTTGAATTTGATTCGACTTTTAAAACTTCAATTTTATAATGGCGTTTGTTGTTGAAAATCCGTCCAAGTTTGATCAGCGGGCGGTCCTACAATTTTTATGCGATAAGGGTGTGCAGCCATTGCAGATTCATACGCGCATGCAAGCAGTGTATATAAATGCATGTATTACGTACCCAACTGTGAAGGAATAGTGTCGACAATTTAAGAATAGGAAAGAGTACACTATGGATGAGCTGCGACCAGGTGCACGCTGTACTGCATTAACTGAAAACAATATGGCATGAATTTTAATAAGAGAGAAATGTCGGAAATTGTTGGTGCGAGTGTAGGATCTGTTCATAGTATTGTTCGTAATCTGGGTTATAGCAAAGTTCGCAATGGATTCCTCGTCTTTTGTCTAATGAACAAAAATGCTTGCGAATGGGCTTATCTCGGCAACACCTTATAGACTATAAGCAAAATGGTGATGGCTTTCTTCTGGCAATAGTTGCTGGTGACGAAACTTGGTGCTATTACTACGTTCCATCCAGTAAGTTATCGTCGATGCAGTGGAAACATTCAAGATCACCACCACCGAAGAAGTTTAAAGCACAACGTTCTGCAGGCAAGGTGATGTTAACATTTTTTTTCGACCATGATGGATTCTTGTTGATAGAGTTTAAGGAACCTGGAGTAAATGTCAACGCCAATCTGTACAATGAAGTTTTGAACAAACTTCATCAAGCAACAAGACGGAAACGTTGAGGAAAATTTACGCGTGGAGTCATTTTGCTGCAAGACAATGCTAGGCCTCATGTTGCTAATGTGGTAAAAGCAAATCTTCAACGAAAGAAATGGAGGGTTTTAGAGCATCCCCCTATATCGCCTTGCGATTTGCATATTACTGGACCGCTAAAAAGGCGTTAAAAGGTCGGCATGTTGAGTCTGAGGCAGAAGTACAGATAGCTGTGGAAGACTTCTTCAATCAGCAGCCACAATAATTCTATGAGCAGGATATACGTCGGTTAGTAAAACAATGGGATAGCTTTAACTGTGACGGTAATTATTTGTAATTAAATTATTGAATAAATTTTTTATAAAGCATAGTTGGGTTTCAATTGAACATACCTCGTACAACTATATTGAATTATTATTTTGCGCTCTAATGAAATAATTTTTATTTGCGTGCTCTAACTATAACTAACAGTCAAACTATTTATGGTACCTTATTACACCTCAAAAAATGTTATAGCTACATCCCTAGGCGAGTTTTACTTAATTTTTGGGTAGGAAGGTTTAAAAAGTATGTGTGTATGTAAGTATGAGTTCTTGCAGGCCATGATATCGGAGCATTGCGCCCCATCCACCGCTCTAAAAAGTTTTGGTATAACCAATCCCTAGTTTTGCTTGTTTTTCAACGGTGAATAGTGTGGTGTAAATATTATCCGCACGTTTTAATACACCCTGTATATAGAATCACATCACTTGTATTCCACGGCAAATAACAAATACCATATTTGGTTAAGTATATCACATAATAATTTTTTGGATATATTCCGTGCGTTAAATTACGTAATGTATTTTTGAGGTTTTGTAGTAATTTTACGGCACGTATTAAAGAAATTTAGCAATTTATACCTTCTATAAAATACAGACGACAAATAATGAGACTTACTTCGTAAAAATATTAATAGATGATGTTTGAAATGGTATAAAAATTACGAAATCCGGATTTCTCAAAATGAGTTTTCTCACACACGCGTTAAAAACGAATTGTAAGCGAAGTTTCACCTTACTGAAAAACACATTTTTATAATTTTGAAGCTATAGAATTAATGCATTTTTCGATTCCCAAAGTCTGCGTAACAAAATGTACCAGTTAATGCCAGCCGGAAACTTGTATCCGTTTTCCTGAGTGTTTGTTGGGTGGTATATTCACAAGGGGATTTGCTTCCTATTAAACGCAAACAGAAAGAAAATTCCTGTTTTCGTAACTAATGTTACAGTAATAATAAAAGCTCAACTATTTCTGGCCTGATTTGTGCACGTTGTTTTTCACGCATATTTTCCTATACTATAAATTTTGTTGTGCTACTGCATTGTTAGCGGAAACAATAAGTTACTTAAATGCTCTGCACAATATCCATGAATTTTATGGGAAATTTAGGAAAACTAGCAACTAAACCAATATTTACGTTCACGATCCGTGCAGTGTTTGCTTTTAATATAAAGTTTGTGATTAATGAACTTCGTTACTAAGTGTTAAATGAAAATAACTGCGCTACTGTACAAGTGTACAGGACGATCCACATGGAAGATGCTGTAAAGAAGGACACTGTGAATTAAAATTCTAAAATGTTTCAGTGATTACAGAGTTGTAGTATTTTGAATTATAAAGAAGTTTCCTGGTGTTACTGATAAATTCGAGAAAAAATTAATTATGAACATTTGTTCAGGATTATTAACTAGTTATCGATCATTTTTACAAAAATTATTAAATGTTGATTTTATAACTAAACTGTATATTAGATCTTTATAATCATAGTTGTTAAGAATCGCAAAATACATACTTACAACCTTGCTCGACAGCAATTGCTCACCACCATTTGCTCGCCTGCCGTTTGCTGGCCTGCCGTTTGCTGGAGGGTCTCTTTGTTCGACAACTACTTGCTCACCACGCCAATTGCTCGCCGGCCAGATGCGTGACAAGCAACTTATTCTAAAAATAAAATATTATCTATAAGCAATTAATATATGCTGTTGGTAATTCTCAAAATCTTACCTTTGTCCGAGGAGTGTTGATAGTCAAAGCAGGGTTGTTTGTTTTTGTATTTGCAGTTTTATAGGGTAATATTTGTTTCTGTTGTTCCTAAAAACTGGAGGTGTATCTGATTTTTATGTTTTACGTATATTTTTATTAATTCTTATTTTCTGTTCACACCATTATTAAAATTGTTTTATATTGATATAGAAGCAGCATTTTAAGTCTCAAAATTTTTTTATAAACAGGTATCCACGCAGGCCACTTCCGTGAATGAATATTTCATTCAAATATCAAACACTTAAAAGTAAAGTATTTAAAAGTATAGGTTTAAATAGTGAAGCGAAAGATGTACTGAATTATTTGGCTGTCGAACAAACGTACAACTAAAAATGTCCTGATGGGTATCTTTACCAGCGAGCAAACGGCAGCGAGCAAGTGGTGGCGAGAAAATGACCTAGAACCCCAATTTTCTCCACAGATCTTAAAACTTCCCTAATAATAAAGGATTCCTGTTGGAAAGTAACATTTCACGTATTGCGGTCAATATTTGCTATTGCGGTGGATGAGCTGTGCATTTACTGCGCTTTTACAGGAACTAATACTTGAGTTAGTTGTGCTGTTTGTTTTCTGTTCAGAAGAAGCAATTTATGCTTTTCTGTTCTAGCCACATTCGAATGAAATCCTCTTTTCGATAATGATCCACCTACATAATGTTTTAGTTGTGAGTTTGAAGGTCTTGTCCGGCGTTAAAATAAATAAATTATAAAATTAACAAATAGGTTCTGCTCATGGTAATAGGATTTGTATGGTATAGTAAGCGAATTCTTACTATTAGGGGATGCGCTGGAAACGGTGTAAATTATAGTTTGCTGCATAGAGAATCAATCAGTACTCTAAAACCTTCTAGAATTAAGTAGTATCTTGCTGTAGCTAGTATCCGTTATAGTAAAATTCTACTTTATAAGGTTTAAATATGAAAAGTTTTCAAAGTGTTCATTTATAGTGAAGGACACTATAACATTGTAACTAAACAGAACGTATGCCCATATAAGAGTTTTTACTTAAAATTAGCTTGCTCAGAATTTACCAAAGTTTGTAACTGGACTCATGAAATACTTCCTATAATAGCCAAAGATAAAGAATAAACTTCTTTGCTCTTATGAAAACTTTCGTTTATTATGTGTAAATAGTGCATAGCATATACTCCAAACTTTTTAAATTTTTAATCTGACAGCGTTTCATTATAATCGCAAAATACGGAGTTCCCGGAAATCATCAACGTAGAGATTGTTGTCCATTTATATCTTTGAAGCAAGCGGAAAAGGGCTTCAAAATGATAAAATGAATGAAACCATATATGATTCATATTTTATTAAGAACCAATGCTTTCTATCGATTGATGTGTGTTTTATGGCATGGAAACGCTACTAAAGCAAAGGATTTGATAATAAAGGTGTGTAATTGCGCCTAATGAAATTACGCTCAGCAAAGTACTTTGAGGGTATGAACAGTTACTGTGTGGTTTTCTTTGAAGTAGATATTTTGTTTGTAGAGCTTATAAACACCTACTGTGATTAGAGGCCATATGCAGGCGAATATGAGCTTCACTCAGAATCACACACGATGACATCAAGAATGTCAATAATTCGTGATGTCATCGTGTGTGATTCTGAGAAAATTTCAGAAGTTGTTTGATGTTTTTTGGGCAATGTTGAGGTTAAGAGATACAATTCACAATGTAATTTAGTCTTCTATGGCAAATTCCTCAAACTCTTTTGATGTAGACAGTCAAAACGATCGAAATGAAATTTTTTGAACGCTTATTATTATTAAGGTCATGCCTGTTAGGGCAAGCGTTTAAAAGAACTAAAGAAAAATGCATTTGTATACACATAGAAAAACAGATTTAGAACGGTCAATTTTGCTTGAAAGTTGGCGGAAAGATTTCTAAACAACTTCAGAAATAATCTTAACAAAACCTGAAGTTGACTAGGGCTATTTCAATATACGAATTTTTTTGTAACTTTGAATTTACCAATCAAAGATGAGTCAATTGACATTTATCAGATTTGTAATATAAGCTGGAGCGACCTTTCCACTGTTCAATTACCACAAAACTGTTTACTAAAACAGAATTGTAGCAAGTTGAATCAACTCATTATGATCACGTAATGCGTTTTTTTTAATAATCGTGGAGTTGCCAAAGGCAACTCCAAGATTCCCATCCCACACAGGTCTAACATGCCCCACCCTTGAAAAACCCCATGCCCCAGACACCACAAACACCCTGGGAACATCGGGGTAGTAAATTATTTTTCTTATAATTATTATAATTCTTGTTTCATAGCGGTAGCATTTGCTTTTATAAATTACTAAATATAATATCTTACTGTCAGATACCTGTTTGTTATTTCGACGTCGTTTTTGTCGTTCTGTTTCCGATTATAAGTTTTCTCACTAAGTTAGATATTGTGGCAGAATTTGCATGTTTCTTTATTAAATTTGTGATGTCCGGCGGTCGGATCCTACCGAATGATTTGGTAAAGTCAGTATAAAACCTCTATGACTATAAGCCTTATAAGAAAGATAGTATTCGTAGTAAGTTTATTTTTTCTTTAGCTGCGTAGGCGAGAGGTTCTCTTGTTTGCAGTCAAGGTCACAGAGAGATTCGAGACGTTAGGGCGCGGGTTCGATACTGGGCCCAGCGAGATCAGTTTCTCTTATGTAGAAGATAGTTTCAGTTAGATTCAGTTTAGCCAAGGCACAATAAGCTTCAGTAACTGCAGTGCCTTAATGGTATGAACAAAAAACAAAGCCATATTATGTTCCTCCGCGCGTAAATTCTATAGCTCTCGCATTGAAACGTTCTTTTGGGTACATTATGAAAGTCGTTTTTAATTTTTGTGCGACCACAAATATATCAAATATTTTTAATAAATAACTCTGTTTGAGATTTTGCTATTAAACAAGCGCCTTCTTTTTCGTTTTGTGTGGCTTAGTTTACTGGTTCACGCTGTTACTCTTTTGAATCGTCTCCATATAGGTGTTCGTTGATGGACTTGTGTCTTCGTCGTAGCATTTGCCATAGTTGTTTCTGTGAACTGTGTAGATAATGTTCCTTAACCGAAGTAAACTTCTTCCGGTATTCTCTTTAGTTGCTAAGTTTTATATAGGGTTTCTAAAATTTGTTGAGTCATTCAACCGTTGGATGTTCTCTATACAGAAGTAATCTGACGATTGAATTGCAGCATTTTCCTTAACCATTATTAAATATTTTGTAGGTGATTTAACTACCGCAATCCTATTCTTCAACATCTTCTAAAGTTTCAAAATGATTTGTTATCGTGGCAGTTCTAGCAAGTTCAAATCTAAACCAGTTCTTTGATCAAATATGTCAAGTTGATAACTTACATATTTCACTATAACTTTGGTGTGAGGAGGGTTTTATTAGGAGAATCATCGATCCTTTTCAAAATTGTTTTCTGAACTGATTTCAGCTTTTAGATCGAATTGAAAGTTGACTTCAGGTCCATCAACTTTAATGTTCATTACCTATCATTTAGTTAGTTAGTTAACCATGTTGAAACTAAATTTCCTCACTACCTATTCCAACTGCATTTTTAATCATAGACTCGTTCAAAGAATAATTGAGCTATTAAACGATTGATCTTCTTTCACCAAATTGCCCGAATATTACATTTTTCTATGACGAGTAACTTTTTTGTAAAATATCGAACATGAGTTGAAAACGTGAACGTATTCTGTCATACAAGCTTGTACTCCATACAACTGAATATTGTATTGTGTCATAAAAATTTGTAGTCCATACAAGTGCATCTTTTACTGTAATTGTAACTGTAGCCGTTGTTACTGCTTCTTCTTCTTCTTATTCTCCTTATCTTCCTCACGCGGCCCTCTACCTTCCAATGTTGGACAAAGGCCTCCCTCTGTATGTTCCATTCGTGTCTATTTCGTGCTATATCCATCCATCTAGATGCTATTGTTTTTATGATATCTTCTTTCTATCTAGTTTGTTCTGCTATATCACTTAAATTCAAACAAAGAATTACTACCTCCTATTCATATCGACTTATACATTCACCTTTATTGATTTCTCAAACACATACAGCAATTGCGTAGTTTGTTGTTTTAGGGAGGTTATTGTACGAGTATGCTGTTGTTGTTCAGTTAGGTTACTTCTTTGCTTAACTAATAAATTTAGAAATGTCACTGTTACTACTTACAGAAGCATTGTTTAGATTGCCCCCGGATAGTTTCACATGAGTGTCACAACAAATTATTGATTGGCCGCCAATATGTACCACGTTTTAAAGTATTGAACACCCAGAATGATTCAAACTACTCTATTTTTTACATTGTATACTATTAAGGGGCATTTTAAGCAGGGGTGGTGGTGTACTTATTGCTGCATTAAAAAAACACAAATGTAAACTACTCTGCGTACACAACGATTCTCATTATGAGAGTATTTGGGTGGGTACGAATATTACCGGGAATTCGCACATTATTAATATAGTTTATTTCGTACCATCTGCTGCTCATGTAGTATATAGACGATTTTTTGATTACATAGAAGACAACATAGAATGGACTGGGAATAAATTTGTTATTGTTGGAGATTTTAATTTACATCTTATTAATAGTATAAGTTATGATTTAATGCATGGCAATAAAACAACCAGCGAATTGCAAGTATTCATTAATTATCTAAATTTAAAAATGTTCAATAATGTAACGAATATTGATGGCAAAACTTTAGATTTGGTGCTTTCTAACACTCAGTTAACGGTAACTAAAGATGATCAACCGCTCGTTCCTGTTGACGTATATCACCCAGCTCTTGTCTTGCATTTACCGCCCGGTAAAAATAAAAGAACGTCATGCCAAATATCAACCAACCCTCTGCACCAACTAAACTTCAAAAAAGCTAATTTTTTACAAATGTATGAAATGTTAAGAGACGCTGATTGGCGTATATTGGAGGGCTTTTCCGATGTAAACGAGTGCACTGAGCAGTTTTATTTGATATTCAACAAAATTTTAGAATCCACAGTACCTGTACGACGTAAACTTGTAGGTCAATCTTATCCAATTTGGTTCTCTAATGAAACAAAAGAATTACTTCGGGATAAAAAGCTCCATCGAATCAGAAAACAAAACTCGTTATATCATACTCGGGAATTCAAGCGGCTGCGAGCGTTAGCAAAGTTCAAAATCAAAGATGATCATAAAAAATATATTGAAAACATTGAAAATAGTCTACAATCTAATATTAATATATTGTGGAACTACGTCAAT
>JABXWE010041104.1:0-32239 GCA_014611495.1 Limonius californicus | reverse complement strand
ATATAATTAAAAATAAGTGTCAATATTAATAACATAATTAAATAAAAGTGCTTCGTTACATTGATATTAATAAGAAGCTCTATTACAAAAGTTTATGAAAAAGTTGAATTTGGAGGTTATAATATTATTATTAATCATACAAGTTCTACGAAGAATTTTATGGATCATTCCATTAAAAGAAATTTATGGAAAAGAGATCTACTTACTTGTTGGTAAAGTTGAAATTAAATAAAGGAGGTTCTACTGCTTCAATTCGAACACATTTATGGAACATGAGTCGTTGCCGTCATCTTTTGTAAGCTTATCCACGTGACACTAAGCAGAGGTCCGCGCCAACGTGAGAAGTTTTAAAATTCTGGATTGCGGAGAATCCTTTAAGGCCAAGTCTACATTTCGCCATGCAAGAGTTAACAAGGTGGGTTTTTAATTAAACAAGCAAATGTTATAAAGTCTTAAAGAAGTGATATTTACTTGTTTAAAGTTGTTTATTATTAATTAATAAAAATAAGTCATTTTGTTTTGTGGAAAAGAAAGCACTGATAATTCTGTTTTTAGTTTTACGATATAATTCCCGAATGCTCAAATTTTCTTACATTTCCTGTGCTTATGTGTGTATACCTTGTCCCTATCGTTCGAGTCTACACAGTTTGCTCCAGTTATAACAGTGACCCTGAGATCATCTCCTACAGTTGGTGCAAAACTTTATATATAAGTGGGTTATTTAATTGCTACAACTCCTGTTATAAGTGATTATTTTTTTACCCAAGTCAGTGTAAACCTCTAAATCTATTAGTCTCGCTTGCTTTGCTGTATTACATTTGGTAAACAAAAAGAAAAATTTAAGGTGAAGAAATCCCAGTGAAAATGTTGAAAGTATTCCATAGGCACGCCAGTCACAAAGAACATCATTACTTTACAAGAGATGAAGCTAAATCACGCATGTGTTTAAAGTGTAATGGAAATGTTAGATAACACACGATGTGGTGTAGGAATAGTCCAATTTAAATATTAAAAATACCCATATGAACAAATTTATGATTGAAGTGAATTATGTAATTGCTATTACACTTTTTATAGGTGATTATTATTTTACGCGCTTCACGTAATTGAATGTAAATCGAATACTAAAAGTTGCTATTCAGCTATTAAACAGTTTTTATTGTAGGGCGTTAGAGGCCACACAAATATACCTAAACAAGAATTTTTTCGAACACTTAACGACCAAAAATTACAAGAAGATATGGTATATTAATACAGGAAAAAAATTCCGTTTACCTCAAAATTTTTTAATTGTCCATTAATTAACTTTCACGATTCGAAATTTTGCAGTTCTTTTTTACATATTCCGGAACTCCCACATTTTGAGACTCTCAGCTTTTCTTAAATCTGCCAAATACGTATCTTTGGTAAAATTGTACAATCGAACACGTACAGCCAGTAATTGCGCATCATTGCTATATCGCAGTAGTGTTTGTGTGGCAAAAATGTCTAGCTGTTTTTTTAGTAGTTCAATAAAGTTAATTATTATAAAAAGAGCTTTTCGGTATACAGAAATGCCGATATATCTGCTATAAAACTATTTAAGTCCTCGGGCGCCAATTCAAAGATCAAATCGTGCACATACCTAGTTAATCTTCTACAAGTTAATTAAAAAATAATGTTAACTATGCATCAAACGAAACTTTATTTATTTAAAATATAAAAAGAAGAATTTTTATGGCAGAACCGCCTTTACCCAGACTGGGAAATTAACTTACATCAGATCGTATGTTAAAGGTATCGTACTGATCACGCCGCTCTGTTCTTTTTATTATTAAAAACGCTTTTATCTCTGTGTGCACGTTGAACAAAATAAACTTATCATTCCAAGAGTAATGAAATATTTAGCGAGTATTTTTCTTTAATTTGTAAGTCCAGAACACGCTCAGATTGTTAATTAACATTTTGATTTTGTTATCTCAGCAAAGGCAATTAAAAATTCTCCTGATATCACAGCGCACGTCTGCGACGAATGGCTGAACAATAAAATGACAAATTAAATAAAAAAGAGAAAAAGGGTTTCTTCAAACAAGCCAAAGGTTAAATTAAAAGAATTTCAATCGCGATACGAATATTATTTACCCCACATAACTCCGGCTATCTTTGTTCCTATCTAGATTTTTGCCAGTCGGGGGATACAACATGGCGTATTCGTGCAGACACAACCAGACTACGTGCAAATTTAGTGATTGTTCTTATTATTTCTGAGACTACAAATAAAATAATTAAGTCAAACGGTTAATTACGTTTGCTTTGTCATTCTCCTTTTTAATTTCTACTTTTTTCCATTGCAAATATTATGACATACAAATATCTCTGAATTTATAAGCAGCTCGGGGAGCGACCTTTAATAATATATTCCGAAATTTTTATTACAAGAACCAATTTTTATATCTGTCAATTTTTAATGTCCAACACGCAATTATAAATAATTTATTGTCCGAATGGCGATTGGACATCGGGAGTTATTTTTAAAATTCGCTTCGGATTAATATTAATAATAAGGAGTATAATCAGCGGTATTTTAAAAGTATAGTAATGATATGCGGCGACATGCCGGCTTACATCGAAACCCGTCCTGTTATTATTATCACTCATTAATTACTAGGAATGATTACATCCGACCAGAGAAGTGTTGCTCCTCGCGTTTTCACAGCTGTTAGCGGACGGGATCGCGTGGACATGAAGATACACAAACGAGATAATCTTTAATACTAATTTCGAGGTAAAAACATGAAACTTTAACTATCTAAATTGAAAAAGTCGTTCAATTGACAATATTAGCTAACTTACTAATTTAAATATTGATTTTTATTTTCACTTTGTTTAATATTCTATGTTTTTAATAAAAAAAATCTAAAATTAAGTCATCGTTTATACAGGGAGTCTCAAAATTGAAGCCCGTGCTTCAAGGGGCTACAACAAATTAAGAGTGAACATTTTTCAGATTATCCTTCGTTATTGAATTATCGCTAATAAAAAAAATTTATCTCCTCTAAATTAAATCATATTATCAAAACAGAATAGAACAGTAAGATCAAAAAATAACTGTCTAGTCAGCCTCAGCTGACGGCTACTTCTATTTCCTACAAATCGAACCACTGTGTCAACAAATAACCACTGCTGATAATTTTCACTTATAGCTGTATATATGAATAGTTTTTAACTTAATTCAGCGTTAAAGCTGAGAAAAGCGCCAGAAGGTTGGTTTTTACTTGATAGACTCCCCTGGGCAGAGGAAGATTGAAAGAGACGGCGACGTCAGTTAATGGTGACGTCACTGGTAGCGACAACCAAGAAACAATGAACTAGGCCGTAATAGATTACATCATATTACGCAATGAATGAAAGTTTCCTTAGAATAACGACGAAATAGTTGTTTTAAATTATCCAAAAACAATGAACAAAGGCGAATTGTCATGGGGATGTTACAGGATTAACGAGATTCATTTTTATCCGTTTAAAACGAAACGAGAAACCTCACGGTATTCTTCACTAAATTATTGGCTTAACTTCTTTAGTTTTGAGCAGCTCAAAAGAAGCCCGCTAGTACAGATTGTCAGAAAATACCACAACACATGCACCCAAGGGCACAATTCCTGGAAATGCTTTGAACAATGCATCATTTTCGAATAACAAAATATGGCGTACGATACTCTATTTAGGAATTACTACTAAGGAATGAATTTAATGAACATTTCAATTGAAATTCAAATGCGCGAAAACTAAATGAACGTTATAATATACGATACTACGTGCATGTTAATTTTTTATAAGGATCTACTAGTGCGCTGATCATGCACTATAAGCAATTCAACGCTTACGTGAAGCCGATATCATTTTGACAACTTCGTGTAAGTACAATATTGAATTCATAGTTAGCAACGTTGTTAAATGTAGTAAATCCTAATAGAGTGATGCGATTACACGTATTTAACCACACTTTTTCAGTGTTTAATTGCAAAAAATTTCAACAACCGTAAAATTAAATATATTCTTTTTCAAATACATTTCCACCTACATTTTTATATTTCTTTTAGGCATCGTTTACTATACAGTATGATGACTATGAATAAGCCCCCAGTTTTTGTCAGAACATGTGTCAAGTAGTGGCCTCCTACTTCAGGGTAAACATTCGCAGGATTTATCATGTAAGCGCGAATACTCTGTATTTTCGTTTGATTACTGACGATATAACAGCGTAAATACGAATACGACATCTGCAGGATTTACATCAGATGCGCGGTAAACCTATTCTTTTAAATATGCATAGAAAAAGAAATCCAACGGATTTAGACCCGGTGATCTAGGAGGATCTCATAATGCGACGGCGCAATTTGATTTTTTTTTACGGTGTATACTAAAACATAATAAATACATTCCCACTTATAATTAAGTCTACCTATAATAACTACGTTTCAATGGCTGTTTAGGAGTTTCCCCCTCTTCAGCCGGTCCCACTTCATACATTTTGTCTAAAAAAGTCGTAACTACATGATAAATCTAAAAATAAAAATAAAAAACAAGGCTAAGTGATCGAAACAAAAAAATTCTATAATTTAACAATGATGGGAATTGGTGCTGGGTCTATCGATAGTGGTGTACAGCTCTTCGGTTACTGCCAGTGCTTCGCCTAGGAAAATGTCAGGCTGGTGCCTGAACTTTCTCTGGGGCTTCCTGCGGGGGATGATCCGGGTTCTTGGCGTTCACATGTCTTCCTCGCGGTTCTTGTCGATAGCCCTCGACGCGTACCGGTTCCTGAGTGAAGCAAGTCGACCCTCGATTGGAGAAATCCGGGCTACGTGACAGACTCCCTCCGATGAATGGAATCGCTCTAGGGGCAGCATCCTCCTTGCGATAACCTTCTCCTTTGTACGAAACCTCTCTGTGAGGCTAGGTTGCCGAAACATGAGAAGCGATAACCAATTTCTGGATAAGTATAGATGGTGCGGGAGTGGCAACCTAGAAGGCTGCCACGGAGTGTATCTAGGAGTCCTCTTCACCGCTGTACGCAATCGAGACACCTTCTTACCTCCGCGGACCAGTTTAGGATTTGCGAGAAGATCACTTTGAGGAAGGTCACGGTGGAAGAGAGGCGCAGTCGCATGCCCCAGAGGTTCAGCTCGAAGGTAGCGGGGGTGGTGTCGGCGTTTTTTGGAGCGAGGATGTTGGAACAGGATGTTTGAGTTTTGGAAGGATTGAGATGGGCACTTCATCGTTGGAACCAGAGTTCGAGTCTGGAGAGTTTTATTGAGATTAAATGACATGATCGGGAACTAGAGGTTGTGGGAGCCTATAGGACGGTGTCGTTCGCATATTGGACTAGCCGCACCGCCGGGTTGAGGGGAGTTGGAATGTTATGGTACAAGACAATAAAGAGGAGTTGAGAGAGATTGGATCTTTGGGGTACACCAGACCTGGGTGTGTACGATCGAGAAAAACATTCCTGAAGGCGTATCCTTCCGGAAGCAGTGGATGATTCGAATAATGCGGAGGGGAGTCTCAACGCAACGGGTTTTCTCTTGAAATCTCTTGTGCCAGACGATTTCAAGGTCGTTTTGATGTCCAACATGACGGCGGCAAGCACTGCCTGGCGCTGTACCATCTTGGAGCAAACAATTTAATCTAATGGAACTTCATGGAGCAGAAAAAGTGGTAAATTGGCATTTGAAAATTAAAGATGCAAGACTGAGTTAAGTCGGTGAGGTAAAAAGCATGGACAAGTTACATTATTATTTAATATCCCAGCCCAAATGTTTATTGACCATCGTTTTTAATAAGAATTTTTGCGTATTAAGTGAGGGTTTTCATCCATCCATTCACGTAGGTTATGAGAATTTATGACAGCCGTTTCAGTAAATGTAGATTCATCACTCGACAGAATCTTTTCAATGAAATGTGGATCATTGTTTACGCTATTTAACCAACAATCTAAAAATATCGACTCAAAGATATCTATCCCCGTCATCCAAAACTTGAACTTTCTTAGACCATAACGAAAAGTTTAGCAATTTGGTGGTTACTGATACCACAGCGAAAGTTTACCGAAAATTTTTTCTTCTTCTTCTTGTAGTTAAATTAATAACCTATATATTCCAGCGATACTTCCCACCTTCTTTGGGGTATTCCCGGTGATCTATTTTCTTTTGACGTGGAGTTCCGGAAGGTTTCCACCAATACTTTCGTCCTTTTGATATACATATTGTTCCATTCATTTCTTCTTCTGACGGCCTACTGCTTTGGATTTCACAGTTTTTTTTTTATTTCCCCTTCTGCGCGTTATTTTTAATATTTTCTTTAACTTCTTCATTTTGGTAGTTTCTAAAGTTTGTTTTGTATTTCTTCTTTCTGCGTTTGCTTTCATTTCTGTTGCGTATGCCATAATAGGTCTTATCAGGGATTTATATATTTTTCCTTTGCATTCACTTCTCTGTTATTTGCTGTGGTATACGGTGTTATTTAAGCATGCCGAAAACTGACACTAAGAATAGTTGTTTTCGTTGGTTTGTGAATTTTAGGTAAACTTGATACGATCGCTACTGGAGGTAGCCCCATCAGTGAAGACAATGTTGTCAAGAGGATGTTGATGTTCAATGAACCAGCAACAGAACTGCATCCGCAAATCTAAATCCACTGGCTGGTGGTGATATGGGTATAATCCACAATTATGTAAGATTCTTGATACCTTCATTCGTGTAACCGCTGGTTGACTAGATATTCTTCTGCTGCACTGAATGGACTGCATTCAAACAGCTTCAATAGCATTTACTTTTGATCGACGTTATCTGATTGATGTTCAGTGGTAGCTTTTGGAAACGATCAGGTTTCTTTTAGAAGTCGGTAAACTCTGCTGAATAGGCGCCAATTTAGTAATCTGCGATTCGGATTGCCTCTGATATTCTACTGCTGTAATGATTATTAGCGTATTCTCCGTTTGAATTTCGCAAAGGAAATGTGAACAATAGAAGGCAGACAGTTGTCAGTTGGAAAAACAGATCTTGCTCATGTTTCTAAGTTGCCAAACCATATTCTACCCCCTTAAGCGATGGGCCTCAAGTGATGAGACACTCTGTATATGGTATAACAAAAAAAAAAGTTTTTATTGTTAGCTGTGCAAGACAAGATGTGTGCATTTACTTAAACCATTATTACATATTTCTCAAGGTATAGTTCTATTGCTACAGATATTTTTGCTCTACAACATTTATTTCTGCTGAATAACCTTGCGGGGATTACGATCTTCGTATACGTTTTCTTACATAGCAGATTTCGGCATTTGAATCGATTGAACAATTTAGATGGATTTTACACAAATGATGTTTAATACATAGAAGTACACAGACTGGCTGTCTCAATAGTGTCTAGCTATTACTGCAGCGAAGTTTTTGCTCCATATATAAACAAATATCAATGTTTCATCAAAATATATAATTCTGTTTAGAACTAGGTGGATTGAAAAGTACACAAACTACGCTTAAATACCGTTTTCTTACAGAGAGACCCTAATATTTTAAGCTTAAAAACAGTTTTGTGTTTGTAACACCAGTCTGGATTCTGCAATCGAGATTGTTCAGTGGGGATATCAAATTAGAATTTAAAATCTCAGTTTCAAAGATAGGATTCCGTCCCGTGATATTCGAAGTAGAGATCTGGACTTGAAAATACATTAAAGAATTAAAGTTGAGATTTTGATCTCCAAACTGTAGTTTCAAATAGAGACTTTCCTTTCACCTCGATATTAAACGCTTGAAGTAGAAACATCTGTAAGACTCAATAATAAACTATAACGTAGAAATTTAGAAGTTAGAGGTAAAATCTGAAGTTCGAAATCGAAAATTCAAGTCTCGGTTTCATGGGGATTTCATACTTGAAGTTCAAATTAATACTTTAAAAGAGTTTAAGTGCAGATCCTATGCTTGAAGTCAAAATCTATAGCTAATCGACCACAGCTTGAAATCTTCACCTCACAGTTTGAAGTAGATCTCAAAGTTTAAGGTCAAGATAACACAGTTTAACTGTTAAGAAAACGTAAATGCGAAGTTGTCATCTCAATTTCAAAATAAAATTAGCTATTGAAACCAGGATCTTGAATTAAGGACAAAATTATGAAGTGTAAAGTAAAGGTTTTGAAAGTGAAGTTGAAAACTCGAATTGAGATTTCAAGTCGATACTTTAACTTTCAATACTTAAAGTCCAAATTTCGAATTTACAATTGATGTATCCACTTTAAGTACTGTTCTCAGGTTTGAAATCAAAGGCTTTAATTGAAAGTTACGGTTTTTTAATCGATTACACAAATTTTGAGTTTATATTATGAATCTACAGGTATCAAATGTAAAGTCGAAATTTGGATATTGAGAGCAAGATCTCGAATTTGAGAACTAACCAGATATCATGGTAAATAAATAACAAATAATACAACATAAATATTGCTTCTATTTATTAATCTTTAGTTTGAGTTCGAATTATTCACTTCAGATTGGATATTTACGCTTCTGAACCACATTTAAATTCGAAATTTTCTAATTGAAAAGTCAGGAATTCAGGATTTTCAAGTTGACGTGAATACATGAAACTTTAATTTTGAAGTACTCCGAATGAGTTTTAAGTTGCAATTTCGCGTTTAAAGTCGAGAAATTGGATTTAAATATTTTGAATTTAAGAATGAAATTTAGACACAAGAGTGGGTCTGTGATTCATAAATAAAATACAAATTAAACCTTATATATATTTTTGTATTTCCTCAGTATTGTTTCAACAACTGTTTGTTTCTGATGTAGTGCTTAAGGTAACAAGCTGCTATTTGAAATAGTTTTGACGATTCCTTCGATATGTGTTTAATATTTGAGGTCGATAAACCATAACAACAGGAAGAGGTTCGAACACCTACACATACGGAATTTTTTCCTATTGTGTTCGATTTTTTCTAAGACCCAACATGTACGATATCCCTCCTCTCGCTGCCATCGTCCCATCCACGCGAATTACCAGCGTCTTTCATTATGACAGCTTCCCATTTTTATTATAATACATGGCAGTCATATATCGATAACAGTACTTACACATATTTAATATATCTCAGCGGAATGGTTATTCATTGAGCAACTGGTCTTAAGTTTGACAAGACCACCCGTGAATGTGAATCTTTAGCGTTAGTGGAACAACAGCGGGTCTAAGGAGGCGCTGTCGTACACTCGGCTTACTAGATTTCCCACTCTAGATATGACAAAGCGATCATCAATTAGACAAGCCCGGTCATTTGTCTCGTGTCATTGGCGAATTCTGATATCGCGCCTAACCCTTTTGTTGCGGATCAGTGCAACTGTCCAACTATGTAGACTTCGTGAACACCAACTGCTCAAGATTGACTATACTCGGCAAAAAGTTGGGGGTGTTTGCAAGAAACACGATCACACCGATTAAACGCATCAGTTAGCCCTTAGGTTAATCACTTCCAACTATTTTAGCAAAGTCAGTTCTTTACGTGTCAACAATACCGAAATTATTCAGACATAATGAGAATAAGCTAATGATAAACTAAACAGAAAGTTATTTTCAAGATTTTTCCCAACTGTGAAGCAAAAATTTAAAAGGCTTTTCCCACAATTTCGATTTTTTTCCTCAAATTAATTATAGAATAGTTGTATGTATAAGTACTTATGAAAAATTCTTAAGCATAAAAGTATCTACATATAAATTCAATAAGTTTTCAATATGATCTCAATACAAGCAGTACACGCTACATATTGCTACTTAAACACATGAGAATCAGATAAGACTTAATTTTCTAGTGCCCCGTTGTTGCCCTCAATTGAAGCCAATGTCTTTAAGCAGGAAGTGAGTAAAACTCAAGATATTCCAGCATTTATGAGAAGTAAATACACTTATTTTTACCTCCTACGTGCTTCCTGTTCTATGCAGACGTCTGTCTTCGAGATTATTCCATAAATTAGGAGACAAAAGCCACAGAAATGGTAGCAGCTCTTTAAAAATTACACTTGTTGTACTTCTAAATTATATTGTCGCTTTTTGCCTACATGTTTTGTGAAACTCCCAAATATGGAAAATCAACCGTGATAATATTTAAAATATTTTGTTTATTTCTGTTTTAGTATACTAATAATTTACAGCCATCTATAGTATAGAGAGAATATACGATAACAATTTCATCTAACTTTAAGAGAAGAAATATCTCCCCTTTACGTGTAACCTTTAACTGGATTTCCAGGAAAACAATTTCATTTCTCATTCTAATTTATACTATAATTTAATACAATACATTAAATTCCAATTTTCCAACTGTCGAAATAGACTCCAGCAAAATAAAAAGTACAGGAAGTTTCCTTCGGACTACTTAAAGAAATTAAAACAAAGGATCTCGAAGAAAATCCACGAGAAAACGAAGACAAAGCGAAAATATAAGACGCCTAAAAATGATAAAGCAGAGACAAAACAGCAAGATCCAGAGGTAACTAGTATGGCGCTTCCTAACAATTTTAACACATATTTATAAAATACATAAAAGAAGACAAAAAGAAATGAGTAAAGATTGAAAAAAAGGTAAAAATGAAGGAGAAGAAACGGAGACACAGAGGAATAGAAAAAAGGAAGAAAAAATCAAGGGAAAAACAAAACGGAGGAATAAGGCGAAGGCTAGTATTGCCAATGTTAAGAAGAAATCGCCGACGAATAATTTTTTATTGGTCTAGAACTTTTCAAGATGTACAAAATTGTAGAGAGAAGGAGGCAATAGTGATTAATGCAGAGAAAAACGCGAACTCTACATTTAAAATAATTATAAAACTTTGAAAGAATTATATGACTGGTTTGATGAGAAACATAAAAGAAAAGATATATACAAAACATAGACTGCTGAAAAAATAAGGAAGTAAAAGAAGAGAGAAAAAGTAGGGAAGCATTTTTAGCGAAAAGATCATTTGGTAGTTCGTACGCAATAATTTTAAAACCTTTTATAATACGTAACAACAGATACAAGAGTACAGGGTATGGGAGAAACAGGAAACAAATAGAAACGAAAATATATTTTTTGATATACTAAGAGGAGAATGCAAGGACGAAAAGGAAAGTAGACAGGAAGATACAGAAAAGTTAATAACAAGGAAAGTAAACAAACAAAAAGAAGGGAAGGCAGGGATAAGATAGTTGCTGAAGATACAACAGAGAATATGTAGAAGAAAACGTAATAAAAGAAAGATTTGATTTGATTTAATGTTAAGCAAGCTATATACATTTTTAGTATAAGAAATTCTTAAAACATTTGAGAAAAGCTTAGTAAAAGTGATAAACAAGAAAGAAGAAGCAATAGTCAATAGAAAAGCAGACAGACGGGAGAAAAAGAATAATGTAAAAAGGCCAAGTTTATAAGAGGACGAGTAATATAAATAGAGCAAAAAGAGTGACACAAGAAGGGTTAAAAGAACAAACGTAAGATAAAAAAAGAAAAAGGAGAAGCGAAAAGTCAATACGATAAAAAGAAAGAAATAAAAAGATAAAGTTATATAACGTAAGACAATTTCAAGCATCCTTGCAAATGAGCGAAGAAAATTTATTTTTTGACATGGGCAGGGTCTAAATTCGATCCGATCCAGTTTTCGAGTTTCTACAGGCCTAGTCTATAATTCTTCCAAACGCTGTAAATCTGACTGGCTTTAGATAAAGCGCATTGGATCTGATTAACCGTATCTGAGTTATTGCAAATTTATAAGAAAATATGTTCTTATCAAATAATTTAACTATACTTACAGCTATCCAAACTGAATATAGAATGTTTCATAATGGGCCCGGTTGGGCCGTAGTTCCTGTAATTATAATTCTACTAGGGCAAATATGAAATAAATATTGGTTCGGGCCTAAGTCCGACACCGTCTAGCTTCTCACTTTTAGGGGCCTGGCCTATAATTATAACTACACGTAAGAGACTCAGCCGACCCTGTTTAATTCGAAACGCTGGAGACTTAATCAAGATTTACAATAAAACACATTTAACAGTCAGCGACTGATTTTTAAAACAAATTTAAACTAAACCATATAGTTAAGCAAGTAATTTAACTTTACTTACAGCGGCAGCTATTCAAATTCATACAGAACTTTCTCTTATGGGCCGGGCTGGTTAGTGGAATTAGTGATTGTAGTTTTACCGGGCCAACTATGAAAACGACTGGTTCGGGCCTAGATCCAGCCTCGTTTAACTTTTGAGCTTTTATGGACTGGTCCTATAGTTTGAAATACACAAAATAGACACGGGCCACTCTATTATTAATTGTAAACGCTGCAGACCCAATCGAGACAATACTTACAGCTACAGTTGTTCACATTTAATATACAGAAGTTTCTTTTACGGGCCGTCCTGGGCCGTAACATTTGTAATTATAGTTTTATCAGGCCAAATATGAAAAAGACTGGTTCGGGCCTAGGTCAGCGTCGTTCAATTTTTGAGATTTTTTAGGTTTAGCTTATAATTTGAAATACACATAAGAGACTCAGACGTCCCGACCCGAACCGAATCTATTATTAATTCTAAACACTGCAGACTCGATCACTACAACAGCTATTCACATTTAATATACAGAAGTTTCTTTTACGATCGGTGCTGGGCCGTAACATTTGTGGTTATAGATTACCAGGCCAAATATGAAAAAGACTGGTTCGGGTCGAGGTCCAGGGTCGTTCAATGTTTGAGCTCTTATAGGCCTGGCCTATAATTTGAAATACACATAAGAGACTCAGACGACCCGACCCGAACCAAACCTATTATTAATTCTAAAGGCTGCAGACTCGATCGAGATTATACTTATAACGGCAGATATTCAAATTCGATATACAGAAGTTTCTCTTACAGGCCGTATTTGACCGTATTGGGCCATAGCATCTATCAGTATAGTTTTACCCGGCCAAATAGGAAGAAGACTGGTTTGATATATAAAAGATTCTCTTACGGGCCGCGTTGGGCCGTGGTATCTGTGATTATAGTTTTACTGGATCAAATATTAAAAAGACCATCCAACTTTTAAGTTTTCATGAGTTTTAGCCTATAGTTAGAAATACACGTAAGAGACGTCGTCGATCCGAACCGACTATATATTTAATTTTAAACGCCGTAGACTCGATCGAGACTATATTTACAGCTATTCAAAGAAGAAGTTTCTCTTGCGGGTGGTGTTGGGGAGTGTTGGGCCGTGTAGTTTTACCAAACCAAATATGAAGACGACTGTTTCGATATATAAAATATTTTTTTACGGGCCGGGTGGGGCCATAGCATCTGTGATTGTAGTTTTACTCTATCAAATATTGAAAAGACTGGTTTGAGCTTAGGACCAATCATGTCCAACTTTTAAGTTTTTATTGGTTTGCCTATAGTTAGAAATACACGTAAGAGACCTGTCGATCCGAGCTGACCCTATTTTTAATTCTAAAAGCTGTAGCCTCGATCGAGATTATACTGACAGCGGCAGCTATTCAAATTCGATACAGAAGTTTCTATTACGGGTCGGGTTGGCCCTAATATCTGTGATTGTAGTTTTACTGGATCAAATATTAAAAAGACTTGTTTGGGCCTGGGACCAGCCTCTTCCAGCTTTCAAGTTTTTATGGGTTTGATCTATGGTTAGAAATACACGCGAGAGACCCCGTCGTTCCAAACGGACCGTATTTTTAATTCTAAACGCTGCAGACTCGATCGGGACTATACTTACAGCGGCAACTATTCAAATTCGATACAGAAGTTTCTCTTACGGGTCGTGTTGGGCCGTAAAATATGTGACTGTACTATATTACCGTACCAAATATGAATAAAATTGGTTCGATATATAAAATATTTTCTTACGGGCTAGCTTGGGCCGTAGCATCTGTGATTGTAGTTTTACTAAGCCAAATATAAAAAAAAAACTGGTTCGATATATAATAGATTATTTTACGGGTCGGGCTGGGCCGTAATATCTGTGACTGTACTATTACCGTGACAAATATGTAAAAGACTGGTTCGATATATAGAAGATTATCTTACGGGCCGACAGGGCCGTAATATCTGCGACTGTAGTATTACCGTGCCAAATATGAAGAAGACTGATTCGATATATTAAAGATTATCTTACCGAACGGGCTAGGTCGTAATATCTGTGCCTGTAGTACTATCGTGCCAAAGATGGAGGAGACCTGTTCGATATATAAAACATTTTCTTACTTAGTTTGGGCCGTAGTATCTGTGATTGTAGTTTTAAAGGATCAAATTTAAAAAAAAACTTGTTTGGGCCTTGGACCAAACTCGCCCAACTTTTAAGTTTTATCGGTTTGGCCTATAGTTAGAAATACACGTGAGAGACCGCGTCCATCCGAGCCGACTGTATTTTTAATTCTAAACGCTGTAGACTCGATCGAGATGATACTTACAGCGGCAGCACTTACAGAAGTTTCTCTTACGGGCCGGGCTGGGCCGTAACATCTATGATTGTAGTATTACCGGGCCAAATATGGAGGAGACTTGTTCGCGATATAAAAGATTTTCTTACGGGTCGGGTTAAGCCGTAGCGTCTGTGATTGTAGATTTGCTAGACCGAATATTAAAAAGACTGGTTTAGGCCTAGGGCCAACCTCGTCCAACCTCGTCCAACTTTTAAGTTTGTAAGGGTTTGGCCTATAGTTAAAAATACTTGTAGCAGACCCCGTCGATCCGAGCCGACCCTATTTTTAATTAAAAACGCTACAGACTAGATCGTGATTATACTTACAGCGACAGCTATTCAAATTTGATACAGAAGTTTCTCTTACGGGTCGGGTTGGGCCCTAATATCTGTGATTGTAGTATTACCCGGCCAAATCTGTAGAAGACTGGTTCGATATAAAAAAGATTATTTTACGGGCCGAGTTCTTCCGTAACATTTGTGATTGTAGTTTTACTGGACCAAATATTAAAGACTGGATGGGGCATAGGACCAACCCACTTTTAAGTTTGTGTGTACTTGGCCTATAGTTAGAAATATACGTAAGAACCCCGTCAATTCCAGCTGACCCTATAATTATTTCTAAACGCTGCAGACCCAATCGAAACTATGTTTACAGCAGCTGCTATTCAAATTCGATGTACAAAAGTTTCATTTATGGGCCGAGTGGGGCTGTAGCATCGATGACGGTGGTTTTACCGAGTCAAATATGAAAAAGACTACTTAGAGCCTAGGTACAACGACATTCAACTTCGAAGTTTTCATGGGCCTGTCCTATAGTTTGAATTACACAAAAAAGACTCGACCAACTCGAGCCAATTGTATTATTACTTCTAAATGCTGTAAGGCCGGTCGAGACTATACTCATAGCGACAGGTATTCAAATTTAATATGTAGAAGTTTTTCTTACGGGCCGGGATGGGTCGCAGCATGTAGTTGTACTGGGCCACATATTAAAAATCGGGTTCGAGTCAAAGGCTAGTTTCTCTTAGATTTTAACGGGCCGGGTATATAATTATAAATATACATACGAGTAAGGGACTCTGCCGACCGATCCGACCCTTTCATTGATTCTAAACGCTATAAATCCTATCAAGATTTGATTTTAAAGCAAATATAAACTAGCACATGTCTTAAGCTAATAATTTTATTATATCTACTGAGATTGTAGTTTTACCAAACCAAATATGAAGAAGATTGTGTCTGGCCTGGATCGGACACTTCTTCAGCTTTTAGATTTTAAAGGCTTGGATTATAATTCGCAATACATATACGAAACTCAATCGACCCAATCCGACCTTTCATTAATATTCTAATCGCCCAAATTTGGTGAAGACTACATTTATAGTACTAGCTATTTAAATTCCTCACGGGTCGGGTTGGGCCGTGGCACAGTCTTGGACTGGATCGAGCCCTTAAAATCCGACCCGCGCAGATCGCTGATTGACAGTTAGTTGAGTTAAATCATATAAAGTAAATTAAATTGTCAAATATAACAAGCTGTCAATAATCAATTGCATACTTCAGTATTTACAGTGTATATTTGTGTACATTTTTAAGAATCATTAACCTATTTAAGTTAGATTTTAGTTGTTTTTAGCCTTGAGATTGTATAAGGGAGTAAAAATTGGTGTATTTTTTTAAATATCATCAGTTTCAACGATAAATTGTTTCCTACCTCTTTAAGTTGGCATTACATCATGTCGGTATTGCAGTGACAGTGTTTTTCATTCTGCTTGGTGTAAGAAGCTCGATACGTCTTTGTCAGTAACTACTTCAAACGCACTTCGACTGGCATATTTAGTCCTGTCTACCCCAAACTGAAAACGGTGCTCGTTGCTTTCCCAGCATCTTAAACCCTATTTGAATTAATTTCAATTTAAAAAATCTATTTGAAAAAAACGTAGGATATAAGATATAAGATGTCGATTAGATATTTCAGACAACATAATATATTCTATTACAGAAACTATTTAATGAATTGTAAAGATCATAATATATAGTTGGTCAACTTAGCACTTCCTGAAGTTTGACAACTGTCATTACTAAAAGTGTTAATTATAACGATTGTGGCCTCTATGATATCGTAGTTGTTTCTGATTTACTTTACGATCGATGTGTGTTTAAATTCTGCTATACAATTATTGGGCCTATTTTATTGACGATAGTTTTAACTATATTTACCCACAGTTTTTTGTATTACAAGTGTGTAGTTTTTAGAAAAAGCTATATCTGTTTATTATAAGGAATTACATATTAAACGAAACATACTTATGAGTGCTATAGTTTAATGTTATTACAAATAAACAGCAACATTAACAACGTCTCAAGATTTCTTCTGTTTACAGGCCAATGGCCTGTTAATTATCTAGAATGGAATACGTGCTGTAAGCCCTCTTTACACGTCAGGCAAGACAACCGGGACCGACGGCTTTACGTGCGCTCCGGAGCACTACCGTTTGTATACGACACTATAATAGTCCACCCGTCCGAATATTGATTATTCTACATTACAAAAACCGTCTGACCGTTGTCCACAGTGCTCTGCTATACTATCGATATGCCATCTTAACTCATTTAATTAATATTTGCTATCTGCATGATAACTGACTCCTGGAGAAATATTTGTCTAACATCTCACAATTACTGTAATATTTTCTAAGTATAAACAAGATCACAAACAACGATTTGTGATTATTGCAACACATTTTAAACAATTAGAAAATCCATCTACTCGTGTGACATAACAGAATGTAACTTTTACTGATTATTAAGTACCTCTAAGCAAATAAGCCGTTACCAGGTTACAGTGAGCAGAGCCTCAGTGTTGATACCAAAAGAAAGAATAATGCATTTGGCGAAGATGTGTGGAGGGCTTCGTTAATCCGATATATCAAATCAAAGATCACTAGAATCTCTTTCTGACCCGATCTTATAAGGCCTTATAGGAAGACGTAGAAAGTATATGGATCTATATTTGAAGATGTCGCTAATCCTCTCATATCCGAGACTTTGTGACTTTCCCAGAATTATGGCTTTGATTTGAGCTTTTCCTCGGTCCTGCTTTATACAGATATAAACTCGCAACATTGACGGATGTTAATAAAAGATACAATCGGATTCCTATTGTTGCTGTAAAAAAATTCTGATAAGAAATTATAATTGCGTTTTAAGTGAGCCTATTTTAAACTTTAAAGTCGTGATCTTGCAGCTTAAAAACTCAAATTTAAAGTAAAAGTGTCTCGAATTTAAAATAGGCATCTAGAGTTTCCATCCAACTCTTCCTTTTAAATACAAAGGTTTTTAAAGTTTAAAGACCAATTTAATTTTTTTGAATTCATATTAGAAACCTAGAGTTTACATTCGGAATCTAAAGATATCTGATTTATAGTTAAAATGCGCAGATAAAAATCTAGATTTGGGAGAGGAGAACGAAACAGATACAGCAATTAAGAATTGGCCTTCTTACCACATAGATATTGCTTTTCTTAATTAGTCTTTAGTGCAGCTATGGATTTATTTTAAGTGTGAAATCGCGATCTTGTGAATTCCGACGTCAAGGTTGAGGTAGAAATATCGATTTTATAGATAACAGTCCAATTTTCGACATCGGAACTTCAAATCTATATTTAAAATCAATATCTAAAGTTTCAATAGAACTCTCTGTTTCAACTACATATCTCTGAATTTAAAAATTATAAAGACGAGGTACATTTATTTTGTAATCATAATTAAAATTTAAAGTTTCCTTTCAGAATCTAGAGATATTAAATTTAATATTGAAATTTCGACCTGGAGTACAAGAACTTAAGAGATGCAGCTATTAATAATTGGCCCTTTTACTACATAGATAGGTACTGATTTTCCGGATTAGTCTTTAGATCAAGCTCGAATCTTTTATTTCAGTATGAAAATATAAGCTCTGACTTTGTATTCGATAACTCAAGTTTCCACGCAACTCTCTCTTTTGAGTACCTACATATTTTAAATTTAAAATATTTCAAAGACGTGGTACAACTTTCCATAGGATTAATATAAATTCAGAATTTACATTAGATACAACTAAAGTTCTCGGATTTATAGTTAAAATTTCTAGATAAAAATCTAGATCTAAAATAGGAGAACGAATCAGATGCAGCGATTAATAATTGGTCCTTTTAGTACATAGATATTGTCTTTCCTTATTAATAGTTGAAGCGTGTAGCGTTTCGCCTATTTTAAAGTCTGAAATCGCGATCTTACGACTTTCAACGGGAAATTAGAAGTAAAAATATCGATTTCATAGATGACATTCCGGTTTCCTGTATCTGAATTTAAAATCGATAGCTAGATCTTCAATGAAGCTGTTCGTCAACAGTACATTTTAGGAGGTATTCAAATTCATAATAAATATTTAAGGTTTACTTTTGGAATTTAAAGATATCGAATAAAAGTGAAATGTCAAAATAAAATTCAAAATCTAGAATATAAAAACGAAACAGATACAGCTCGTTTAGTACATAGATACTGCTTTTCCTAATTACGCTCTAATGCAAGCTTGAATTTCACACTCGAAAATCAAAATTGACAATTCTCTACTTTAAAGCAAAACGTTTGGGATTTTAATCTCGATATCCAACTATAAAACTTAAATTACATTTTAATGTTTGAACTCCGATCTTAAGACTGCAGAGTCCAAGTCTGCAGTGAAGTGTCAATTTCATAGATGGAATTTCGATTTTCGATATCTGAAGTCAAATCTAGAATTTCAAATTCCGATATCTAGAGTTTGAATAGAACTTTCTGTATTCAGCACAGATCCAGGATTCCGAGATTTTAAAGATGTATTTAAAGTCTTAATTTCGATTTTACAATCAAGATTTGTACTAGGAGAATAAAACAGTAAAACATTCGGAATCTTAAACTCGATATTCAACCTTGAAATTTAAAGTTA
This sequence comes from Limonius californicus, assembly GCA_014611495.1. Classification (NCBI taxonomy): domain Eukaryota; kingdom Metazoa; phylum Arthropoda; class Insecta; order Coleoptera; family Elateridae; genus Limonius; species Limonius californicus. The sequence goes on along the minus strand of JABXWE010041104.1, from coordinate 12,811 downwards.
TTTTAATTGAGCCATTTTGTGAAGCTCGTCATTAATTTTAAGTTTAAAATCGCGATCTGGCTACTGCAGAGCTCAAGTTTTAAATAGAATTCATAGAGAAAATTGCGGTTTCCTATGTCTCAACTTCAAATCTTGAATTTGAAAATAATATCTAGAGTTTCAATAAACCTCTTGTTTTAAGTACAGATCTCAGGTGCTAAAGATGGGGTACGTATTTTCAATTGCATTATACAAATTTAATTTTTACATTTACAATGTAAATGAGTCGTATATTAAATCGTAATTTCTATTTAATAATCAAGATTTATTTAAACAAAATAGGTATAACAATTAAAAAATGTCCAATCTAGTACACAGATAATACTTTCATTTATGAATCTCTAATGCAAGCTCGAAACCTTGTAACTGAAGCTTTGCATTCGATTTCTTAAATTCGCATTGGAAATTTTCGACGTTAAAGTAAAGCATTTGAGGTTTAAAATTCGATATGCAACTATGAAATTTCTCTTTGCATTATAATTGCACCGCCCTGTATAGTAAATCATTTACCTTATAGTTTGAAATCGCTATCATGCAACTGCAAAGTTCAAGTTCTAGATAAAAGTTTCGATTTCATAAATGAAACTTCAGTTTTCGATATCTGAAGTTTAAATCTTGAATGTAAAACAGATATCTAGAATTTCTATAGAGTTTTTCGTTTTAAGTAAAGAATTCAGGTTTTAAGACAGTTAGCGAAACTTCGGTTATCGATATCTGAAATCTGAATCTTGAATGTAAAATCGATATCTAGAATTTCAATCGAGATCTTTGTTTTAAAGACAGAGTTCAGGTTCGAAAAGATTTTGAAGACGAGGTATAGGTTTTCAAATTCATATTAAAAAATGTAGGGTTCATATTTGTACATTGCAGTCATAATTTCAATATTGAAATTAAGATAGGCAATAAAAAAACAAGCTACATAAAAACATAGATATTGCTTCTATTTACTAATCTTTAGTTCAAATTTGAAGTTCACCCTCATAATTTTGCATTCGATACCTTAACTCAGATTGGAAATTTTCAACTTTAAAGTAAAAGGTTCGAGATTTAAAACTTGATATGCACCTATAAAATTTACAATTGCATTATAATTAAACTGCCTTGTGTAGTTAATCATTTACTTTAACTTTACTTTAAATTTCGGTTTTCGATATCGGAGTTTTAAACCTTGAATGTAAAATCGATATTTAGAATCTCAATTGAGATCATCGTTTTAAATACAGAATTCAGGTTCTAAAAGTTTTTAAACCCGAGGTATACGTTTAAAATTTACATTAAAAATTTAGAGTTGACATTCGTACCTTAGAGTCTTAATTGCAATATTAAATTTAATATTTGTATAAGAAAACAGAAATTTTCGACTTTAAAGTAAAGTATTCAAAATTTAAAACTTGGTAGGCATGTATGAAATTTATATTTGTATTATAATTGAACCGCCCTATATAGATATTCATTTACTTTAAAGTTTAAAGTCGTTATCGTGCAACTTCAAAGCTCAAGTTTTAAATAGAAAATCCGATTTCATAAATGAAACTTCAGTTTTCGATATCTGAAATTTAAATCTTGAATATAAAATAGATATTTAGAATTTCAATAGAGCTCTTCGTTGTAAGCACAGAGTTCCGGTTTAAAGAGAGGGTACAGGTTTTCAACTCCATATAAAAGTCTAGAGTTTAGATTCGTACATTACAGTCGTAATTTCAATATTAAAATTAAGATTTCCAATAAAAATCAACCAGTTATATACCGATTATTAACTGACCTTCCTATTACGTAGATATTGCTTCTATTTACTAATCTCTAGTTCAAACTGGAAGTATACCCTTTTGATTTTCCATTCAATTCCCTAACTCAGAATGAAAATTTTCGACTTTAAAGTAAAACATTCGAGATTTAAAACTTGATATGCATTTATGAAATTTATAATTGCATTATGATCGAACCGCCCTGTATAGTTAATCATTTACTTTCAAGTTTGAAATCGCTATCGTGCAACTACAAAGCCCAAGTTTTTGTTCCGATTTCATAAATGAAACTTAGGTTTTCATATGTGAAATTTAAATCTTGAATGTAAAATAGATATCTAGAATTTCAATAGAGTTTTTCATTTTAAATAAAGAGTTAAGGTTTTAAGATAGTTCTACTACATAGATACTGCTCTTATTTACTACTCTCTTGTTCGAACTGCAAGTATACCCTCGTGATTTAGCATTCGATGCCCTAACTCAGATTGAATATTTTCGACTTTAAAGTAAAGCATTCGAGATTTACAACTCGATATGCATCTATCAAATTCATAATTGCACTATAATCAAACTGCCCTGTATAGTGAATCATTTACTTTAAAGTTAGAAGTCGCTATCGTGCAACTGCAAAGCTCAAGTTTTAAATAGAAGTTTCGCTTTCGTAAATGAAACTTAGGTTTTCGTATCTGAAGTTTAAATCTTGAATGTAAAGTAGATATCTAGAATTTCAATAGAGTTCTACGTTTACAGTACAGAGTTCAGTTTTTAAGAATGTTCTACTACATAGATATTGCTTTTATTTACTACTCTATTGTTCGAACTGCAAGTATACCCTCGTGATTTAGCATTCGATGCTCTAACTCAGATTGAATATTTTCGACTTTAAAGCAAATCATTCGAGATTTACAACTCGATATGCATCTATCAAATTTATAATTGCATTATAATCGAACTGTCCTGTCTAGTTAATCATTTACTTTAAAGTTAGAAATGCTATCGTGCAACTGCAAAGCTCAACTTTTAAAGAGAAGATCCGATTTCATAAATGAAACTTAGGTTTTCGTATCTGAAGTTGAAATCTTGAATAGAAAGTAGATATCTAGAATTTCAATAGAGTTTTTCGTTTTAAGTAAAGAGTTCAGGTTTTAAGAAAGTTCTATTACATAGATATTGCTTTTATTTACTACTCTCTCGTTCGAACTGCAAGTATACTCTCATGATTTTGCATTCGATGCCTTAACTCAGATTGGAAATTTTCGACTTAAAAAAAAACATTCGAGATTTAAAACTTGATATGCATCTATGAAATGAATAACTGCATTATGATCGAACTGCCCTGTATAGTTAATCATTTGCTTTAAAGTTTTAAATGCTATCGTGCAACTGCAAAGCTCAACTTTTAAAGAGAAGTACCGATTTCATAAATGAAACTTAGGTTTTCATATGTGAAATTTAAATCTTGAATGTAAAATAGATATCTAGAATTTCAATAGAGTTTTTCATTTTAAATAAAGAGTTCGGGTTTTAAGAAAGTTCTACTACATAGATATTGCTTTTATTTACTACTCTCTAGTTCGAACTGCAAGTATACTCTCATATTTTTTCATTCGATGCCTTAACTCAGATTGGAAATTTTCGACTTTAAAGTTTAACATTCGAGATTTAAAACTCGATATACATCTATGAAATTTATAATTACATTATAATCGAACTGCCCTGTGTAGTGAATCATTTACTTTAAAGTTTGAAATCGCTATTGTGCAACTGTAAAACTCAAGTTTTAAATAGAAGTTCCGATTTCATAAATGGAACTTAGGATTTCATATCTGGACTTTAAATTTTGAATGTAAAATAGATATCTAGAATTTTAATAGAGTTCTTCGTTTTAAATAAAGAGTTCAGGGTTTAAGATAGTTCTACTACATAGGTACTGCTCTTATTTACTAATCTTTAGTCCAAACTGGAAGCTTACGCTCCTGATTTTGCATTCGATACCTTAACTCAGATTGGAAATTTTCGACTTTAAAGTAAAACATTCGAGATTTAAAACTCGATATGCATCTATGAAATTTATAATTACATTATACTCGAACTGCCCTATATAGTGAATCATTTACTTTAAAGTTTGAAATCGCTTTCGTGCAACTGCAAAGCTCAAGTGTTAAATAGTATTTCCGATTTCATTAATGAAACTTAGGTTATCGTATCTGAAGTTTACATTTTGAATGTAAAATAGATATTTCGAATTTCAATAGAGTTCTTCGTTTTAAGTACCGAGTTCAGGTTTAAGAAAGTTCTATTACATAGATATTGCTCTTATTTACTAAAGTTAGTCCAAACGGGAAGTTTATCCTCATGATTTTGCATTCGATGCCTTAACTCAGATTGGAAATTTTCGACTTTAAAGTATAACATTCGAGATTTAAAACTCGATATGGATCTATGAAATTTATAATTGCATTATAATCGAACTGCCCTGTACCTATAGTGAATCATTTACTTTAAAGTTAGAAATCGCTATTGTGCAACTGCAAAGCTCAAGTTTTAAATAGAAGTTTCGCTTTCGTAAATGAAACTTAGGTTTTCGTATCTGAAGTTTAAATCTTGAATGTAAAATAGATATCTAGAATTTCAATAGAGTTTTTCGTTTTAAGTAAAGAGTTAAGGTTTTAAGATAGTTCTGCGACATAGATAGGTACTGCTCTTATTTACTAATCTTTAGTCCAAACTAGAAGTTTACCCTCATGATCTTGCATTTGACGCCCAAACTCAGATTTGAAATTTTCGACTTTAGATGAAAGGATTCCAGATTTTAAATTTGTCGTTCAAGCGCACAAATTCGCTTTTAAAACTCACAATTTTGTTATTAACCTACTTAATCGTAACTCAAAATAGTTAGTCGATAATCAAAAGAAGAGCTTTAAGTCCAATTTCGCGTTTAAAGTTAAAATTTTAAATCCAAGTAAAAGATTTCGTCCAAAACACAATGGTGTGTTTGATATTCGTAACTAAATACAAACTGACTTTATTATTATGGTATTGTGTTGAATTTTTCCAAGTTCCTTTTTAATAAAGCTGTAAGCTACCAATGCCGGCGAATATTAATAACAGCAACAATTGGGTTCGTATTGTAAACCATAAAAAGAGAGATAATAAATTATAATTACGCTTTAATTGAGCCACCCCGTGTAGCTAATCATTTATTTTAAAGCAAACATAATTATCGCATATACTTCTTGACTACGTCGGGATGCGCCTTGAAGGGTAAATTGTACGGAAGCTTTCTTGATTAAACGGATGTATGAACAATGGACCCGGATTCAGGAATCATACACATGGAATAGACATGTATTGTCATCCACTATTCAATATGCTATAGCGCCGAATCTAAACTCATATCAAGTATAGCTTTGAAGTTGACAATTCAATTGTTCCAAGATTTCCTTATCACCCCGCCACAGTTTAGCAGTTGGTTTAAAGGTGTGCGTCTGTTTTGTAAAATTAGGAAGTTACGTAAATTTGGGGGTCCAACCATAACGTAAACAGAAGAGTCAATTACGGAAACAAGTCAAAAAGTTAAGGTATAGAGAAAACCGAATTGTACTTATCAAGCACGCCTACTCACGAAAATGATTAACGGTATTGTGTATGTCTCACATTTCGTATCTAATGAGGCGTAAGTAGATAATGCGTCGATACTTGCATGTGTTAACGGGCGTTAACCGAGCGGGCGTCAATAAGCAAGAGGATCATTGGCAGGATATGATGTCATCATTGACAGCTGCCGTCTGTAACACAGCCAACTAACTAATCACTACTAATTATTACATCTATACCACTCGCTTCATCTCGTACAAGGATGAGTTAATGAACTTGCACTTGTTTATTGTTGTAGTATTTTGACTTTTTCGGTTAATCTGTTGGAAGACATATAATTTATCCAAATCGTCAATTAGGATTATAATTCAGCAGATGGAAATGCAAGATAAGTCTACGCCAAAAATTAGATTAATTAAAATGTAATACTTTACAGGGTCTGTTTCAAATCGCTCGACAAGCTATCTTCATTATTTAAAAAAATATATTTGCATATCTTTGTTTTCACTACAGGTTTCAATGCTACAGAATATAAATATTGAAAACTAGCTAGTATTTCTGTACAACACGGTACAGTGTGTCCCAAAACATACCGGCAATATTTTGAAGGATGAATTCCAGAACTTATTTAGAGTCGAAAAGTCCATATAAACATACGTCCTGAACGTAACCGTTAACGAGATATTGTTTATTTCATAATTTATGTGGGTAAAATTTTAATTCAACGAATTTTTTAAATAATATGATCTAGTTGTCATGATCACGTCTTTTGTTTGGTAACAGTTGAACACCGTTCACAACAACTATTGTTTGTAACTTATCAGTTTATTACTGTGATACTGAAGTTATTGGCTTCTTCTTTGTATCCTTATTCCCTAGTGATTCACAATGCCAATGTTATTTAAAATGAAGAATATGCAGATATTCATTATGCTTACGGTCTCTGTGTGGCTTTAGCAGCACAACAACAATATCGTAGAAGATATACCAATACAAGACCGCCTACGCGCGCAGTTTTCTTCATTCACATCGTCAGCTGAGGGAACATGGCACTTTCAATGCAAGACATGCAGTCGCCAAGGAGTTGTCCGTATACCCATAAACGATGATGAACAAGTTCTTGATTTATTACAAGAAGATCTGTCTTTAAATGTGCGACGAATTGCATTACATACTGGAATATGTAGAAACCAGGAAGAATAATAAGAAGTGCTCGCTTACATTAATATCATCATCAAAGCGTTCAAGCTCTAGGTAATAATGTTGAAGCTCGTTTAAGATTTTGTAATTGGGTACAAAATAATCAAAACCTACCGCATATCTTATGGGTCGATGAAGCTTCTTTCACACGAGATAGTATCAGTAATTATTATAATTTTTATGAATGGGCTGCAGAAAATCCTGATCTAAGAAGACGCTCGCAATTTCAACATGGATTTAGTGTTAATATGACAGCTGGTATTCTTAGTGATCATCTGATTGGACCATTTGAACTGCCACACCGTTTGAATGGTGCGAATTAAGAATATTTTTTAGAAAACTCTTCACCCTTATTACTGGAAGATGGGTCATGAAATATTAGACGTGTAATGTGGTGTTAACACGATGGGGCACCAGCACATCAATGTCTTGGTGTTTAGAGATGTCGTTGAATAAAACCACAGTCAAGTCCCACAAAATAGATTTAATGTTGTTAAAGGTATAAAATGGTGTTAACGTTTTCGAACCCACTTGGGTTCATCTTCAGACTAGTAAGAGAAAATATCAAAATTACAAAATATTAAAAGATTGTAGAAAAATTATTTATCATTATCATTATCATGATTTGATTTATGTTATAATAATATTTAATTTCGGCGTTGCCGTGAGATGTTTAGTTCCTTAATTATGAAGTGTCACATTTAGTTTATTCAGGGTTGTTTTTACTTAAATAATTTTTCCTACAATCCTTTAATATTTTGTAATTTTGATGTTTTCTCTTACTAGCCTGAAGATGAACCCAAGTGGGTTCGAAAACCTTAACACCATTTTATACCTTTAACAACATTAAATCTATTTTGTGGGATTTGACTGTAGTTTTATTCAACGACATATCTACCTTATCCCATTATGAGGCCTATGGACATCAATGAGTTTATTGGTGTTAGAGCTTGGATTATCGCACATTTTCCGGGAAGATAGATTTGAGTAGGAGGGGCCGTAGTATGGCCATCGCATTCGCCGGACCTGACTCCATTAGATTTTTATCTTTGGGATCACATGAAACAGATTGTTTATGCAACTAAAGTGCACACGGTTGAAGAATTACGCCAAAGAATACAGCAGGCTGCCGATATTTTAGGAATAACGCAGCAACATGTTAGGAACGCAGTGATCTCTCCTGCAATGTGCGGCTTTGTGTATCGAAGACAATGGAGATAATTTTGGACATTTCTTGTAAATAAAATAATGAAAATGTATTAAAAAAAGATTAATATAATAGAATTCGTTGAACTATTCTAGGGCCCTAAGTATAATTATCTCGTGAAGGATAATAAGTCCATATTGTTCGACCGCAGTATAATAGTTATTTATTATACAAGTGTCTTACTTGGCATATAAGTCACGCAAGAAAATATTAGGCCACGAGGCGATAGCCGAGTGGAATAATTTCTTGAGTGACTTATATGCAAGTAAGACACGTGTGTAATATAGTATTTTATCCAACACACAAATTTTATTCGCAAAATAAAGATTTGAAAATTTGACAGTTTAATTAAATTATTTTGACATTTAAAAAAGTAAATAAATTTACATTAGCAACAAACAAAAAAGCTTAGCAACCATTGCCTTCAATAAATAATAGTGAGTTAGACTTGTAACTCGCTAGTGAGTTAGAATTATAATCAACTAGTGTGTTATAAACCACATTACTTGTTCGAAATCACCATAGTTATATCGCTTTTATACGTGTGTGTTGGATAAAATTCATTTATTATTTGAGTTGCTTATTATATTTTTTTCACAATCGGAACAATAACATAAACAAGAAAAACTCAATAACATTCTCTAAGATTGACACCTTATTTTTCCGTTCATTCCTATTACCGTCCCCATTCCCGAGCCTCTTCCGCATTACTTGAGGGGGTTGCAGGCGTCCCTTAAACACTAACCATTAATGCAACATGCACTCTAAACTTAACTAAGCGAAATATGGTCGCCACAGTCGGGGTTACACCACGCGGCCAATTGCCCACATTTCACTGTGACCTCATTGGCCCACCGAGGTCCCTAAGAATGACAACTGAATTTTTAATAGTTACATTTGATTGGGTTGTTATCTAGTGCTTTAAATATGGTGTCTAATGTAACAGTAATGTGTATTGAAGCGTATGGTTACCTCTCATTTTTTACTAATCGTCCGTGGGCGGTAAACACAACTTACCGCCTTAGAACTTGAATGTTCATTGAAAGGGCTATAAATCGTTCTGTACATTAGAATAGAGAACTATTTAAAATCAGTCGATTAGCTATAATCAGGTAAGATTAGTTGCAATTAATACTCACATAACCATAGTGTATAGTGGTATTATAACATAATTATAGTCAATTTGAAAATGTTCTCTATTGACATGAACTCAGCCTTTCAATGTTTGCAAAATGTGGAGTCCTACTGTCAAGTCAAATACTATGCTTAAAAATTGAAACTCTGTACCCCAAACAACTTGATAATGGTAGATCACACGAAGAAATCATAACCGCACTTTATTTATTCATAGCTTCAATCTGGTAAACCATTGCCAAATAAATACAGGGCGGGTTAGTTAGGCTGTCCTCCCTTAAAAATGGTTGACGCAACGGAAAATAAACGGCAACTGAGATCATTAAATTTTTTATAAAATAAACATAGATCCTAGACTGTCTCTGTCAAGTTGATCTCTTACTGGAATATTTAACAGTTTTACACACCATCTACGCGACCGCACTATTAATAGTAGAAACAAAACAATAGAAAAATAACCAAAAAGTAAATAACAAAAGTTATTTAATACAATAAATATTCAAAATTGCCTCCATTCACATTTTCTAACTCGTTCGAACTCGAGCAAGCATGTCACATGAAATTCATGTGTCGATTATTCTATTGGAGGAATCATGGGCATTTACTATCGGAGTCGGTATACTTTTTCTTTAATAGTAGCTGAAACAAGAAAATCTAGTGGAGTGATATTGCAACATTTTGGTAACCATGGATGCACAGCTCCTCTTCCAATCCAATTTATTGCAAATACGATATTTAAATAGTTCGTAACATAAACTGTAGTCAGCATGACAGCCATGATATTATTGCCAAAGTTTTTGGCGTACACTGATTTCTACAACTTCTAAAAACCCAGGTAATTCATTTTTTTTACATTTACACTAACCCCCTCCCCCACCGGAAACGCTTTCACATTTCTTCAAATGGATGTGGAAGTCCCTTACATACTAGCCATCCATGCAGCATGCACCCTAAACTTAACTAAGTGAAATACGGTCGCTTAATCCGGGGTTTGAACCCGCAGCCAATTATGTTGTATTTTACTGTGACCTCGATTGACTTGTTCGCACTGCCCCTTCGAGGTTCCAGGATAAATGATTTGTAGGAAACCCAAGTTAAATTTTCATCACATAAGTATGATCCAATAATATGGTTACCTACTTCCAACTACTTCAGAATTTTTTTTTACACGTATCCATTGCCGATTTTCTTGGGCGTAACAATGTGATTTATCTCTAACCGCTTTACCACTATCTGATAATTTATCTAATCGTTAAACAATACACAATTTAACAAAAGATATTTGCAAGTTTTTTGCGGGTCACTTTCATATAGTTGGTGCACCAAACTAACGTGATAGGGATGAAAATTCTTCTAACTGAATATTTACTAAGATCTCCTTAACTTATATGAGGATTCTCATTCACTTTCTCTAACATTTTAGTTAATTTTTCATCTTTATAATCGCTATGGGCCTGCTTTCTTCTGTAATTAACAAATTTAGCGCAGCTTCTTAAAGAAAGTTTAAGGCATCTAAATATTTTCCTGGGACTTCTAGTTGGATAGCGCCTGATACATAAATTGCGAACTGCAATCGCCCTTCGCAAAAAATATGTAACAAATCTGTTTTCATTTATTTGAAAAGAGCTTACTTAAAATAGTAAGTACATTCATCAATTTAATTAAATTAAGGAAAAGTGGTTGGTTGGCTTGGTGTATTTTTGTAAGTAACAAAGTAGTAAATTTCTTTTTGTTGTAGTATTAGCGGTAAGAATGTTATTATACTTTATAGATATTTTTTATTAATTAAGTCAATTTAATGCTTTCTTCTGATTGGTGGAGCCGTTGGAGACGCATAAAAATTGGTTTGTATGTATTCAGTTGCTAGACAACGTGCTAAAAATCGAGGGATTATGTCGTGAAAAAGAAGTTTGTTGTTATAAAAACTTAGAGCAAACAGCACGCTTTTCCACAGCTCCGCAAAATTGTAAATTTTGTGTATTTATTTAAGTATTTTTGTTATAAAACAGTGTGTTAATGTTTAATATCATTTTAAATGTGTTTTCATCATACTTTCATTGGTAAATAGGAAGTTGGCGTCGGTTTTTTGTTTTCATAGTTTATTCGAGCATCGTCTGCTTATGGTCTGATCTTCAATTTGACTTGTCAACTTGACACAAATGTCAATGTAACGTGTTGAAAACTTAACCTATAAGAAATAACATAAAAATATCTAAATATAAATAAATAAATTGAAAGTGCTTCGAAAGCTGATAATATTTAAAATAAAAATAATTAAATTAAAAGAAGAAACTCAAATATTGAATATACCTCAAGTTCATTTGAGGTTATACTGTTACAAACATCAGTGCAAGTTATTGATAGTGATTTTTCGGATATTTACTAATAAGATAAAATTAATTTACTTAGGTACGGCCGAGATTTGGATACAACAGAGAACATTTAACTTCAATAATTTGGTTTAACAAGCCCTTCCACCACGAGTTCGCAGTCTTCGTTTGTGTAACATTGTCAGGTGCTGCAGGACCATTCGCGCTGGAGCTGCAAGACAGAATTAGATTCCACCAATATTGCGATTACACAAGAAAATACTAAATAAAGTTTGTCTTTTACAAAAACAAACATTTAAAAGGATAAATAAAATATTACCTGGTGTTTTAATACCTTTATTTTGAATATCATTTTGTTCATTTAAGAGAAAGCACGTATAATGTTGAACTGAATTTGGCTAAATAATTCCCGTGTGATAATTTTCTTGGTTTTCCCTATGCTTTTCTTTCTGTGTGTATTTGCTTTGTTACTAGCTGTTTGACTATACACAGTTAGTCCAGTTATAACAGCAACCCTGAAATGTTCATAAAAGGCTGGTGCAATTTCATTTGATTTCGTGTTGGTTAAACAGTCTGTGGATTTGTTTATTTTGGATATTCAACAGGAGGAGAATATCTTAATTAAGAGTTTGATATTGATTTTATGGCGCCCCATGTGTAGGTTTAACCATCGATTTAATTTATATTTTGCCCAACTTGATAATTACTATTAGTAGTATTTATTTGTTTACCCCTAACTCAGCAATTTATATATACTGCTAAGTTTTGTTAAAATAAATAAAACTATTAAACAGATTATCAAATTCGAGATTTTCTTAAAAAGCCAAATTTAACATAAACACACATGCTAAATTGCATAAGACATCTCAGGGTTCATTTTATATTAACAACGGGGCTTCCCCAACATAAGACTTACATACAATTAAGGACTAAATTATTTAGATACCTGCATAATTATTTCTCATCTGCAAAGGTTCTGAAATGTACTATACCGCTAAATAGTTCAAATATCTTCTAAGTATATATTTGCAGGAATCTGACTTTGACATGCTTCAGTCATCTGTAATCAGTTGAGTCAACTATGTCGGAATACAACGACGGTAAAATTTATCAAATGTTAAATGTCGAAATATTAGTTCAAAAACATGATGAAATCGAAGACATAGCAACCCAAATAGATCAAGAACTTGTAACTCAAAACCGGTAACGAAGAAATTCACTTAATTTTATAATTCAGGAAGCACATTTAAACTTAATTAAAAATTAACGTTTCAGGAATATCGTAGATAAATTAAAAGTAATCTTCAACTTGGAAAACACCAAGTACGATTTATTAAATCGAAATAATTTTAACACAAGTTTAAAATTGAACGAAAATTAAATTTTGTTTACAAATACAAATTATAACACTTAATCTTTCATTTGGATTATTAAAATTAATATAACTCCGCCCCTCAACATTCAAAAATCGACCAAATTGACTTAAATTTAACACTCGGAGTGACAAGACAATACGTCCTCTCCGTTTGATAACTTTTGCAGCACTCAATTCTTTAAAA
>JABXWE010041103.1:0-11877 GCA_014611495.1 Limonius californicus | reverse complement strand
CGTCTACGGAAATGAAAACAAACAATTCCTTGATTGAGGAGCACTGCAAATAACGCATTTTCGCACCATTTTAGATTAAAATTAAAAATTTCAATAACACAAAACGTTTCTACATTTGCAGGTTATGAGCTGTTCTTGTGACTTTTCTCACTGACAGTTTAATTTGCGTAATTCTCGCCATACGTCAACAGCAACTGGGCGAGCGCCAATATTGAAAAGGGTACAAGTGAAACAACATTATTGGATGTCATGCAACGGCAAAAGAGACAGATAAAAAAAAGTTTGTTGGGATTCTTACAACAGTGACGTACCTAGTTTCTTATGGAGTAGTATTATCCATGTAAATGTGTATGATCTAAGATCTAGATATATTAAGGCCCGGTCTTTCCAGCTCCTATTAAAATGCCTATTAGTTAATCGGCGATTAAATTTAGTAGGAACATTTAGTAGTCGAATTTCTCAAGCGCGTCTTTCCATCCCTTCTTAATAGCAGGTTAACTATTCAGCTATTAAGGTTCAGAGTAATACTTTCTCTTATGTTGGTAACAACGGTAACTATAAAGCAACTTCATCTCACTTCGTTAGAGCAAGCAAGCTTCATGCCCAAAATATAATAAAGACAAGGATGCAGTATATGGCACCAAATAATACCGCGAAATATAAAATTTAAAAATGTACGTGCTTCTAACAGCAGAATGCGTTCATCTGCATGTGAGATGGGATCATAAAATTATTGCAAGTCCTGCATTTTTGCCTGCATTATTGGGTATACCTCGTGGTTGTCGAGTGTCTTATCTAAATTATATTTTAAATTTTTCCTGTATTAACGAATATGAATAAAGTGAAAAGGGAAAGGGCGGTAAATTTCACCGAATTAGAGGTGAGATTTTTAATAGATATTGCTTTGCGATATTCATTTATTATCGAAAATAAAAAAACTGATGCTGTCTGATATGCGAAACCGCCTCACAAATTCAGCTTCATTCCATCTTTCTAAATTATTTGGCCTTGGACGTACCGTGTATGGGTGACGTTCAGGATTTATAAACTCGACAATTTCCGCGAGATCATTGTCTAAAATATTGTCAAAATCCTCGAAAACATCCATTCTTCGCGGATACGTAATTTTTAGGTTATGTAAATAATCACACGTCAAATAATACAGCTCAGCTGGGCATTGATGCGCACGCACTAGTTAATAGCAGCTTTTAGACTTTAATAGGAGGTTCATCCACCTAATAAGTTAACTGGCTATTAACGCTCACTAGTAGCTAAATAAGTACTATTGGTAAGTGGAAAGACGCTTTCAACAGTTAGTAGCTGAATAAAAGTTATTAGGATGTTTATTAGGAGGTGGAAAGACCGGGCCTAAATGTTTGTATAATTTAAGTACAACAGATATACACTACCGGTCTAAAGTTTAAGTTCACCCTTCGAAATTTCGATTTTTGTTTATCGATATTTAATGCTTTCGTAACGTATTTCATTCCTATTTTTTCGTGTCAAGAGGTAAGTCGAACATTTTTACTACTGCTGTGTGGTGATTAATAATTATTGTGTTGTCATTTTGAGCATTTATATGGATATAACTTATAGACGTAGATAAGGCATTGAATTTCAAATTTTACGTTGTAATTATAGAAAAATGGGTCGGAAAGCAGACTTAAGTGTTGAAACTCGAGCTATCATTGTGGCACTAGTCAATGAAGGCTATTCGATGCGAAAAATAGAAGTTTCTCAAACCGCAGTCATAAACTGGGTTGAATAAGAGTCGTTATCATTCTGGAAGGCCAAGAGTAACGTCAAAGAGTGAAGATAAATTCATTTGGGTGCAGAGTAAACGAAAACGAACTCGAACTGCTCCGGAAATTCGCGAAGAATTAAATTCCACACAGGAAAAAGCAGTATCAGTTACGACTGTACAACGGCGCTTCCGCGACTATGGTTTGAAAGGTTGTATTGCTGCCAAAAAACCTTTGCTACGCAAACAAAATAATGTCAAAAGGTTTAATTGAAAAAACATAAAGATTGGACGATTGAGCAATGGTTCTTTATTTTCTGACGAATTGAAATTTGAAATTTTCAGAGGAAAACGTCAGGAGTATGTCCGAATGTCAAATCAATGCGTGATGCCAACAGTAAAGCATGGTGAAGGATGCGTTATGGTCTGGGGATGTTTTGCAGGAGATAAATTAACTCCTATATAAAATGTGTCATTTAATGATGACAGTTTTGTCATTTTGACAGCGATAAAAAGGTGCATCCTTTTTTATCACCGATGATAGCGCCTGTTCCTCATAACCAGACTACATCTAGTACGCTTACGTCACTTTAATGTCTGCCCTAACAGTTATAATTATTAAGTATTGTTGATACTTGATACTGAAACATACAACATGAGTCGTTTTGGTGAAGTTTGACTCAACAAATAACAAAAAATATAGAAAAATCAAATCCGCAATCCACAAAAAACACTAAAGCGTCAATATGGAGACAATTTATGGAGTTTTGTCAAGTCCGAAATTACGAACTGTCGGAAATAACTCCGTTACAAGAAGTGGCAGATATATTAAAGGATTGGGCCTATAATACGAAAAAGAGGAATGGAGAAGATTATAAAGAATATGCAGTTAAATCAATTTGGAATTCAACTGAGAAGATGATTCAAGAAAAATATTTCAGTGAGTACAATATTAAATTTGATCCTTTTGCCGACATAACTTTTAAAGAAGCTCGTGATGCGAGAAATAGTAAACGGAAAGAATTACAAGCTATTCCAGAGAAAAGGAAAGTATGTTCTGTAGCATTGAACAAGAAAGATATACTAAAAATGGCAAAATTGTAGAATATAGACGAACCAGAGGGATTACAAAAAAGATTCTTTCATATAGCTTCTTACGAATTAGCTTGGAGGGGAGGAGAAGCTGTAACCTGTAAAACTTACCATTTTAAAGAAGAAAATAAGTGGACGCGACTGCCTCCCTGGACTTTCCCATACTGGAAACTGTTCATATCATCTTTATTCAACAGTAGAGTTATTTTCCTCAAAACGGTTGTTCAAGCGCTATCCTAAAACCTTGCCTCGTAACGAATAGACTTACAAGGCTTGTAAGAAGTCCCGCCAAATATCTGCGGTGCCCCTTAATTTCCTTTTAATATGCAACCAGGCATACTTCATTCTCTACTATATACGTGATATTTTGACTGCAAATTGAGTTTGCTGTGATTTTATAACAGACAGACATTTTTTAAAAAACCACTTTTTTGGATTCCTAGAGACCCAAAACGGATATTTCAAACAGAACTCGCTATTTAAGTTTATATATAAAAATTCAACGAGGTTTAGTTTTCTTTTTACGGCGAACAATACCTCACATGTCGACATTTTTAAAGCTTAGCATATACAGGGCGCTGACTTTGAATACTTTCCATAGGAAAAATACATGCATTTGTGGAAATGTTTAATTTCCTGCTCCCCAAGTTGAAAAGCGCATTCGAAACAAGTACGCAAAAGAAGGATTATGTTTACAGATGCTACTTTTATTTTTTAAATATCAAATTAAGTATTAAATACAAAATTTTGATAAATAATTTATAACTTGTTGTTGTAATACCGGTTAAAGAAATGAATGTAGCGCGACAGTATGGCAATGGTTCTGAACCAAAGTGAGCGGGGCTGTCCGTACCGCTAGGCCGTCGCGCGGTCTAACTAGTACCGATCGCTATTGCTACCGAGGTAAAAGTCCCTGGAAATTATATTTTGTAGGGCATAAAAAATCGATTTTTTTATTTTCGCGGAAAAAGATTCTTTGACGCAAACAAATAACAACCGTTAGAATAAAAAAAATTATTTTTCTAAAAAAGAGGGGGGAGGGGGCCGGTGCGCTTACATATATCCACGAGTGTAATATTTCTTTGCATATTCATATGCTCCATTACGTACTGAGCGATTCAGTGAAAACCCCAGCTTCCTATCTTTTTTCGTTTATTAATTAAAGGAGTTTGAAATTTCAAACTTCCAAGCTTCGTAGAAGGCGCCACAGGAAAATTACGGAGTTCTTCAAAAAACATATCGATAGCCCCTTGCGAGGTCTATCGACATATGAAGTTTAAAAAATTCCTTGGAGCAGTTTTTGAGAAATAATTTTTTGAAAATTTCCAAAATTTTGAAAATTCGTAATTTAGGCCCCTTATAATTTTTCAAAAAACTTTTTATATCACCTCATTTTACCCTTCATATACTATTCAGAAAATAAAAATCATTTGAATCGATTCATCCGTTTTCGAGTAATTGGGCGTTAAACTCAAAAATTTCAAAAAATCGTAGCGCCCTTCAGTTTAAAGCTAGCGAGTTCGGAAAAAAACTAGCAGATTTGTCTTATGACCCTCTATCGTTATCCGCGATAAAAGTTTCAAAATTGTAATCACGAAAAAAATGATACCAAAAAAACATGCGTAACTTCCGCTTCCGGTTTCGGATTTTTTTGAAAAGCTTATTTTTTCGATGAATTTTCGATACACCCCCGCATTCCAAAGCGCATCAAAATCGGAGCAATACTTTCGGCTGTAGGAGCGTCACATACATACATACGTACAGACCCACCCACAGACAGACATTTTTTAAAAACCACTTTTTTGGGTTCCTAGAGACCCAAAACGGATATTTCCGTTAAAATCTCGATTTCGAAAATTTTCATGAATTCAATACTTACCCTATACCTATAAGGTATGGGAAAGTAAAAATCAAGATGGAACTCCAACAGGAAGATTTGAATACAATTCAATATTTTCAAAGACCGCACAAGGTGGGTCGAAAAAATTAGCATACAGCAAATGGATAACAAAAAATGAAATGGATGAAGGTATTTGTCCCGTTGCAATGTTAAAATTACTGTTAAAAAAAGAAATGAAAACATAACATCTGAACGACTTTTTTTAACTCCAAATCCCTTTTGGAAAAATACAAATTCTAAAGGTTGGCACAAAAATGTTCCACTGGGTATTAATACGATTTCTACTTGGACCAAAAATTCTGCAACTAAAATTGGACTCGACATCACAAATAATAAAATTACCAATCATTCAAACCGTGCTAGTACAGTTTCCCAGTTAGCCAAAGCAGGAGTAAGTGACCAACAACTTATAAAGATAACGGGACACTCATCATCATCTTCTATTAAACCCTACCTCCAAATTGACCCTGAACATCACGAAAATCTTATTAGTTCCTTACGAGCCTCGAATAAGAAAGATCAAAATGAATATTCCACATGTGTGAATACCAGAGAAGAAAATTTTGAAATCAGTACACCAAACCAAACAATTTATAACAATTGTGTATTTAATAACTGTTCATTCAAATAATTTAATTGTATCAATAAAGATAATTATTGTTGTTGTTCATTCATATATTCGGTCGTTAATTTATCTTGCCAAAAAACACTCGACCTTTTCTTTTATGGATAAATTTCTTTTTAACTCAAAATTTTTCCATCAGTAATTTTGCTCGAAAAACTGACATTTGACAAAATCAATTTTGCCATGTCAGTTTTTCTCGTAAAATTACTGATTTGCAAAATTATTTTGTTACAAAAAGAAATTTATCCGATAAAAAAAAAGCTCTTGTGTTTTTACTGTTGATAAAGTCAGTGAGTTCATGGAAATAAAATGCTTAATGGATAAAAAAATGCACCACAATATTTTACTTCATGCTTTTCCATCCGGAAAACGAATTGTGGGTCGTGGTTTAGTTTTTCAACAGGACAATGATCCCAAGTACACATCGAAATTGTGTAAAAAATGCATTTCGTCCAAAGAAAAAGAAATTAAATACATGAATTGGCCCCCTCAGTCACTGGATCTCAACTGCTATGGGACGAGTTGGACCGAAATGCCACCAACAAATGAGAAACAGCTTTGGGAGTTTCTGCACTCTTGCTGGAACCAAATCTAACTATCATCTTTTGAAAAATTGGTTGCACGAATGCCGAAAGTAATTGCATCTATTCTAAAAGTGAAAGGACGATATTTTGAAGAATCCAAAATTGTGTGAACAATTTTGAAATGTTGTTCAAGTCTTTGAAAATTATGATTTTTTGCATTGACAATGTTGATTGTCAAATAAATTAGTTATGAAAATACAAAATTTTGGCGAATAAATTATATTATTACTCAATTTCACAGAAACTTAACTTTTAACCGGTAGTGTATTTGTTAGCTAAATTAAAAGAAAAGAAAATCCTTTTTTTTTAAATCACCCATGAAGGTGTTGCAGGTAAAATCAAAACAAACACCCTGTTAACCATGAAGAATTTACACGAGTAAGTATATTATTGAATTTACTAGCATGTACCTAACAAAATATACTTCGAAAAAATGAACATGCAATGAAATACGGGAGGACACTGGATGGGTATGAATAACAAAAGATTAAAAACTGCTTTTTCCAGTAAAAGTTGTGAGCCAAAACACCTTCTACCATACTTTATGTATTTCTCCTTTTTATAAGGTTGATTGCCCTTTCACAAAAAAAAAAACAAGATGGTTTTTGTTAGACTTACTGTGGAACTTTTTACAATAAGAAGAAATGCAAATGTGATACAGTATAATTCTAAATAACTTTTATTGCTACACCAGTTTTTAGAAGATAAATGGGGGATTCCCTATCTGCACTCATCTTGTGTCTGAAATTGTGAACAAAAATATGTTTCCTTTTATATTTTCTTGTCATGTCATTACAATAATTAGATCATTGTCATTTTCACATTTTAATACTGTTTGTAAATGACCATAGGGAAGTAACTTTGTCTAGTAATTCAGTATAACTGCGTACAGTCATTCTGAATAGTCAGTTAAACATGAACACTTTGCCGCACAAAGTACTGCAGATTACTAAAATTTCCAGCCAACCACATTCCTGCAATCATTTATGAATACCTATGTTAATGTTAATGTGACCATTTCTCTTAATTAAACTGGGAAATTTACAACATGCATTATATTACACATATCTATGCAAAAATACATTTGCAGATAGTTCAAATATAACTCTAAAATATTTAATACTAAGTTACTTTACTGTACTCTAAAGTTATAGTTAAACCATCGCCGGTTCAAGTGACAAGGACATACCTTCAACTTTAGTCGTGCAACTTCTAATTCAGAGGTGTTAAGTTTGCGCTGGCTCTGCATAACAAACATATCACGTACAGTACAAGCAGTGGAAAAATTAATTCACATGTAATGCACATACATAAGTTTAAAACGGTAATACAGACAACTGAAAATATTATTGGGTAATCAATGAGACAAGAAACAATAAGGATGAATGACGTTATTTGGAAAACACAAGCAGCAGTTATTGCAAATCATAACAAAACATACCTCCTGCAACAGCATCCGGAGTGACTCAACATCGGTGGCAGAAATATCCTGCCCTTCTTGCTCAAATGTGGTTTCGTTGTTGGATGAAGAACTTACAGTGCCGTCTGATAGGCTACTATTTGCCGAACCTATAAAGAAAATAATTATAATTAAAACGGGATATTAAAATAGACAATTAAAAAGACTTTCATACAAAATGCTCTTCAATCAAGAACTAATGCCATCAATCTTAATTTGTGTTTTACCCAAAGCTCATTACATTATATAACAATGCATGAAAAATAAAGGACCTTTTTTATTACAGACTGTTTAAAAGTATTTTAATAATAATTTTCAAAAGCAGTAAATTGTTGTCATAAATTTTATGATTAGATACACTATCTGTTAAGATTGTTTTGTGAATACCCTAATCGAGCAATAAAACAGAGAAGAGGAATTATTATAAATATTTTTTTTTTCTGTACCAGCCGGATTTTGTACAAATCCAACCTCTATTTAAGTTAACTTAATCTAATGTAATCGTGTTATTTTCATAAAGCAGATATCCTAACCATTTCATGGAATCATGCTTAATGGTGGATTCATGCATGAAAACTTAACATTAATTCCGATTTAATTTAATACTAAAAGGTACTGTTCTATATATGTAAACTAACACTTGAAGGAACAATTTTCCACATACAAATCACTGTTGGTACTTTATGATTAAGGCGTTGCGCGATAATTCAAAAATGAAAAGTTAACGTAGTTCAACTTAAGCTAACCTAACTTAATATAATCTTGAATGTTACCATAGAGTGAATAAACCTTACAATTTCATGAATGAACCAACCAATAGTTGGATGCGTATACTTACATATATTGATAATAATATTATATAAAGTTGTCTTTGCTTTGCAGATACACCGAAGTCTAATTGCTATCCATAGCAGAAAATAGGTAGGTATCCACCTAATCAATTGTGTGATTTCTAAACCATTGTTTGACAACACTCATATATTCATCCAATTACATTTAACCTAGCCAAAAGTCAACAAACCTTAATCTAGTTTCAACTAATCATTAAATTAGCTAAGTTAATTTAATGTAAGCTAATTAATCTAAATAATTTCAATGATTCATTGACAGCCTTTCTGTCCCACTGCTGGGCAACGGCCTTTTCTCTGCCATGTGTGTCGCATCAGCGCTAAGGTAGAAACACGGGAGACCTACAGGATATCGTCGAATCTGAACGACAGAAATTACAAAAAAGGTTTTTAGCATTAAGATTCGGCTTGCAACCGTGGAATCTTAATTTAAATAATTAGCCAAGATAATTTAACATACGCTAATTAATCTAAATCGTTTCATGAAGTAGATACCCCAGCAATTTTATGAAATGGTGTTCGCTTGATCCAACATGTAATATAAATATCTTTTTGTGAATTTGGATTGGAGAGTTACCTTCAAGAATGAAAATGGTGAACTGGATAATTACCATTTCATGGAATGAATTCCTAATTTGGATAACTGCCTTTTTGAAACAACTCTAACTGAAAGTGAATACGCATTGTACTAATTATATCTAAAAATCTTTTTTTGCGGACCAGTGTTATATCTAATTTAAGTTACTTCCTAACCTAACATAACCAACACGACATAACCCAACCCAGCCCAATTTCAGCTAATCATGGATTGTTCAATAAACTGGATAATTACCATTTCACGGAATTAATTCCTAATTTGGGTGACCGCCTTTTTGAAGTAACGCTCTGTGAAAGTGAATACGCATTGAACTAATTATTATTATCGAAAAGTGATAAAAATAGGGGGGGCTCCACTGAAAACGGCGGGAGATGGGGGAAAACGAGGGTCATATTCGGATCCAGGAGGTCATTTTACATAAGAATCAGCAGGATTGGTGCAAGGACTCAAAAAAAATTTTTTTGCAGACCAGTTTTATACCTAATATAAGTTACTTCAATTAAACCTAACCTAACATAACCAAGACGACGTAACCCAACCTAGCCCAATTTCAGCTAATCATGGATTGTTTCATAAACTGAATAATTACCATTTCACGGAATTAATTCCTAATTTGGGTGACCGCCTATTTGAAGTAACGCTCTGTGAAAGTGAATACGCATTGAACTAATTATTATTATCGAAAAGTGATAAAAATAGGGGGGGCTCCACTGAAAACGGCGGGAGATGGGGGAAAACGAGGGTCATATTCGGATCCAGGAGGTCATTTTACATAAGAATCAGCAGGATTGGTGCAAGGACTCAAAAAAAATTTTTTTGCAGACCAGTTTTATACCTAATATAAGTTACTTCAATTAAACCTAACCTAACATAACCAAGACGACGTAACCCAACCTAGCCCAATTTCAGCTAATCATGGATTGTTTCATAAACTGGATAATTACCATTTCACGGAATTAATTCCTAATTTGGGTGACCGCCTTTTTGAAGTAACGCTCTGTGAAAGTGAATACACACTGAACTAATTACACCTAATTTAAGTAACTTCAATTAAACCTAACCTAACATAACCCAACCTAGTCCAATTTCAGCTAATCACGGATTGTTTCATAAACTGGATAACTACCATTTCATAGAATTTGTTCTTATATTGAATGCTCTTTCTTTAAGCAAAACTAACTTAAAAATTAAGTAAATTGCTATAACCTAACCTAATTTAATCTTGGATGTTTCCATAAAGTGAATTTACACCCAGTCTAAATCTAATGTATGTTAAACAAATTAAATTTAAGCCAATCTACTGCAAGTAAATCTAGCCTACTTAACAAAACAAACATAACCTAATGCACTGTCAGCTACTTTCATATCAGGTGGCTTTTTTTTAAACAAGTCTAACTAAACTTGAGTCTACACTGTCCTAATTATATCTAACCTAAGTTACTTCAAGTAAACTTAACCTAAGCTTACCTGATTGTATCCAAACCAACACAACAGAACATTACATAACCTAGCCTAATTTCATCTAAAGACGGATAGTTTCGTGAATTGAATAACCACCTTTCATGGAATTCATTCATATATTGGGTGACCTTTTATTAAGCAAATCAAACTTAAAAATTAAGTAAAATACTTTAAGATAATCTATGTACTTCAACCACCACTACCATATTCAAGCTTACTAACTTAACCCGTCAGGACGCGCTTGGCGGTAAAATTTACCCAGACACTACTGCAGTTGGAATATTTCCTTTGGTGTTTAAAACACGGCATCCCCCATCCATCTAATTGTAAATTGGACAATGCAGGTGTGCAGTTATCTGTCTCAGTTGCTCGTAGTTTATTAGGTGATGAAGTTGTGTTGGGTCAAATTTACTCATACGTGCGTCCATATGGAAAACATTTTATTTCAATTTTTCGTCAATTGTTTTGTAAATTTGCTTATCTTGTGCTTGGAAGTGACTTCAATAAAGTGTTAATTGCTCTTGTAATGGCTGGCTGTTCTAATTACGAAAGAACTCGTCTATTGACTCAACATGAATTACTTGCTCTTGCTGAGGAAGAATCAGATCCAGATGAATTGATATGTGAAATTGATGACTCTGAACAAGAGAACTGTTATGAAAGCGATCATAGTACTAATTCAGAACAATCAGGAGATAAGGGCGATGCAGAGAATGGTATAAATAATTAATGTTCAACAGTAATAAATTCATAAATGGTACGTATTATTGCAGGTAGTCAACAGTTGGGCCGACTCAGAAGATAACATTCCTTTAGCTCAGTTTGTAGATTATGTGGGGAAAGATGGAACCACTCAGTGGCAGAAATGTCCTCCTCATTGTAAAAAAACAAAGGCGCACAATATAATTTCTTGTAGGACCAACTCGACATGCCAATACGCCTATCGATGCATGAAATTGTTTTATAACAGACAATTTACTTGATTTGGTAGTAAAATATACAAACATATATCTTGATAATATTAAACAAAGGTTTTCAAGGGAAAGAGACACTCTTGCAACAAACAAAGCGGAAATAAAAAGTTTGTTTGGTCTTTTGTACTATGCAGGGGTACTCAAGTCTTCCAGACTAAATACAAGAGATTTGTGGGCTGCAGATGGAACTGGTATTGATTTGTTTATAGCGACTATGTCTCGAAAAAGATTTCTACTCTTACTTCAATGTCGTCGTTTTGATGATATTCGTGATAGAACTACAAGAAGAGAAAGTAACAAACTAGCTATTAGGGAAGTATCAGATATATTCCAGAGAAACTTACAGAAAAATTACAGTACTGGTGAAAACGTCACAATTGATGAAAAGCTGGAGCCCTTTAGAGGAAGATGTGCCTTTCGTCAATACATCGAAAGCAAGCCTGCAAGATATGGGATAAAGATATTCCTGCTGGCCGACTCAAAAACTTGGTACACTGCAGATTTTGCAATTTACTGTGGCCCGCAGCCCGAAGGTCCGTATAGAGTTGAAAACACTCCATTCTGTATAGTGAAACGGCTTATAACAACCATTGAT
>JABXWE010041102.1:0-13086 GCA_014611495.1 Limonius californicus | reverse complement strand
TTAAAATTCCGCCTGTCTTTTATTACTGTGTTTTGAAGTATCTGTGTAAGGATTTTGCAAGCTTTAAGATCTAGGTGAAGGCACAATTAAAGGTAGGTTCCATTCACGTGAGCTGCTGGTTCCTCGACCTTCCGCGAGGACCTACAAAACCAGCTGGATTTTGGAAGGTGGCGCCCACTTATTTCGACGCATCCTGTATACAACTTGAAGCATTTTCTCTATAAGCGACTTTTAGCGAACTCCCCCTACTCCTCTGAGCAAGCCGCTGGCCTTTACCATCTTTTTTTTGTTTGCGGGTCCAAGAAAAGCGCGTTGGCCGTACCGAAAATTTCTTAGCACGCCAACGTGCGATTTTCTCTGTCCCATAATTCTCGTAGTGAGAATGGGCCCGTAACAAGGGCAAAACATTGTGAGACTGTTCTGGGTTCCGGGGCACTGCGCGATCGAAGGTAACGAAAAATTGGATGAACTCGCAAGGCAGGGGTCAACAGGGCCCTACTACGGTCTTGAACCTGTATTAGGAGAGAAATGCAATCCGTAGCTTCATCAGTGAATGGATTTGCAACTAATCTAAAATTTACTGGATCAACAGACCATGGTTAATTCATAATTCATAACAAGGCATCTGATAAAGGACCTTGCACAAACAGAGCCACAGAACTGCTTATGTAAAGTAAGATACAGCTAAAAATCCTTGCGGGTCTCCTAACAGGACAAGCGACTGCCAAGGGTTACCAAAACTTCCAATAGCTCATAAATTCCCCGCTATTGGAAGTTTTGGAATAGAAGATCAGAGCCAAGTCCAAAATCAAGATTCAGTGTGCTGTTACCCTAGGTACAAATGTTTATAATATTAATTACTTTTGAAAATGGCATGTAAAATGTCGAAATACGTATAAATCACGAAAAGTAAATGAATCCTATTAATATTGAGACTATTATTATTATTTAAATATACAAACAACTACTGGACAAAATGGCTGTTCATATGAGAAATGAAAGAGTTCCTGGAGTTAACAAATTCAAAATTGCTAATACCATTTATACCTAATTCCAAAAGCTTCAAAAAATAGTAAAAAAATACTATATAAGAAATTACTCTATTGTTTTAGATATTTGCCAATTGAAATTTGCCAATTACTGGCCTTTTCTAAAATAACAATATGCATATTTTCTCGGAATATTAACCTAAAATACATATCGTACCATTGCTAAGGGCATACTTTATTTAAATTCATGAGTGTATGCAAATTTTAACATTTTTAAATGCACGCAAATCCTGTGTGTAGTAATGACGTACGACTACACGTCTGCCATTGGGAAATGTTAAAAATATTCAAAGTAGATAGAAGAAGAATAAACATAACTTACAACCCACATTCGGTGATTGATTGTGGATTTTCATGTGATACCAACAAATTAAAGCCAAAATATAATGGAAATACTATAATATAATACTGTGATAAAAAAACAACTTTTTTTATGTAGTAGTTCTAAAATTTCTTTTCTAGTGTACCTATCATCTTAAGAAACTTCAGCTTTATCCAACTGACTTCCGTTAATCTCATTCTCATGTAACGTCGGATGTTTCCTCAACACGTAAACCTCCTATTGGATCATTAACGGTCTATATTAAATCCATAAAGTGCTTCTATTCTATTTTTGTATCTACATTACTGATAAGATTTGCATATTGCGTGCTTACGTGCAAATGCATGCTGGAATTTCTCACATCGCTTCAAGTTAATTATATCCATATATAACTCTTGGGATTTCTAGTCATAATATATTACTGGAGAAACACACAATTCATTTTTCTTAGCTTTGACGTGGAAAAGAATTGACCTTTTGATGTGATTTATTACACAACATGAAAATCAAACGTTTTTGCAAATATGCAAACCTAAATTTTCGATACATCACATCGTTTCGACAGGTTGCTGTAGGAACCCTAGGACCCTCTCTTTTGTGTGTGTTTGCCACGGAAACTAAGGAGAATTTGAACACTGATGACGTTAGGAAATTCCATCAACCCCACTAAAAGAAATTGATGACTTTCACGGGCTTTCCAGACGCCAAGTATTAATTTTTAGCACAACATCGAAATTCCCGAACTCATGCCATCGAATAATAGATTTACATCGAGGCTTTGAAGACGTATGAGATGGAAATGCACAAAAATAAAGTGTTCTACCGTGCCACATCGACAGCCGACATGACCGCGATTTTTCAGGCCTGAAATTGAAATTCCTACCTTCCGGTTTGTTTTTGTAACAGCTTTTAAATTGCAATCGCTAAATTTACGTTGATATTTGAAAGTCATCATTTCTGAATATTTCTTTATTAGATATTGTTATATCAATACGTACTTTATTAGCATTGCTGTCAGTTTTAAGAGTTACAAAAATTAATATAAATCGTGATAAAAAAAAGTTACACTATTAAATTCACAATTTGGAATTTACATTGTAAATATAACAATTTCTTGGGATACCAAAATATGTAACAGTGATACGCAAGATATATCCTCTCCTGTTCAAATGTCAACCTCAATTACCTTCTAAAGAACTCGGTATACCCGTTAACGCTAACGAAGCTCTGACGACCGAATAATGGCGGGATAACCACGTAAACTATAAATATAAAATGGAAAAGGAAGTGCTTTCCTAAACGAGTAGTCTACAAGCAACAATATATGGACACCGTGCAGAAGGCAAAGAAAATTCTTTACAAGAAAAAAGCAGCTACAATGACAGTCTTCCTAAGCTAAATATTCTGGAGTTAAATCAGGCCCCCAACCGAATCTCTGGGTGAGGACAACTAGACAAGAGTCAACAACAGAAAAGAGAAACAAGAAAATAGCAGGAATTCGAAAAGATGGAAGATGAAAGAAAATGAAATTAACGTCTCCTATATTAGTGAATGTAGATGAGTGAGGGTGAAAACTTTAAAATAATCAACATGGCAGAAGAAGCAGGTGTCGGAGTAATACTGATCAAGATGTTCGGTATAATACAATGCCAAAATTATTATGATACGACTAATAAAGAGTCCAAAAGACACGCTGATGATACAAGTATACATGCTCACCACAGATCGTAGAGACGACGAAATGGAAACAGTATACAAGCGAAAGGAGACGAAAACCTAGTCATAGTGGAAAACTGGGATACAGTAGTAGGAGAAGTACCTAAAGATATTACTGTAGGGAAGTAAAAAAACAGAAAGAAGAGCTAGGTTAGTTGAATTCTGTGCAGCACATGAATTGCTTATAGCGAACACAATTTTCCAACAACACCACGCAGGAGATATACCGTGAGAG
This sequence comes from Limonius californicus, assembly GCA_014611495.1. Classification (NCBI taxonomy): domain Eukaryota; kingdom Metazoa; phylum Arthropoda; class Insecta; order Coleoptera; family Elateridae; genus Limonius; species Limonius californicus. Next base: position 9,764 of record JABXWE010041102.1, on the reverse strand, counting down.
CAATAAAAACCCAAGTCAAAGACACCCTTTAAATTTTAAAGTCTTATCTTAGATTAATCTTTAATTGAAAAAATGTAGACATTATAAATATTTCTGTTATACATTAATAACATAGGTCTACATGGGTTTCATTGTTGTAAGTTTGACTTGTGTTCTTTACTAATTTGATCGCAAATATGATGTTCGATTATATCCATCACGTCACGTTCTTTTTCTATACCAAATCTACAAGAATACTCATTCAGGCGAGTGGCCCATAAGGAAATAACTTGCTGGTTAGTTTTAATTACCAAATAATAAAAAGTTCTTAGTAATGACTGGTGAGAATCTAAATTACATATAAAATACATACAAAATTACTTTCTCTAATTTGTTTGCTAATGGAATAACTAGGTAATTACCACATACTACCCTAATTACTAGCAAGTTATACATCATTCCTATATATATTTTGTTATTATTTTTTGACCCACCTAAAACAGTAGTTCGGTGTTAGCGTAAGGTTATACTGACTTGTGTGTTCAGAATAAGTAATATATTCATTAAAATTGTCTTCAAGAGAGTGTTTAAATAGCCCAGATATACTTTGTTATATCTGCGGAAATTTCACACTGCTGAAGCAAGACGGAAAATTACCATTTCTGTAAATAGGTTATCAGGCTTACTTCGGTATAAAACTTGGGGATCAAGATAAACCATGGGCTCCACACAGAGTCTGCACCATTTGTATTGAACAACTGAAGCAATGGAGTAAAGGTGCAAGAAAGTCTTTGTCTTTTGGAATTCCTATGTTGTGGAGGGAGCCACGGTGACGACTGTTACTTTTGTTCCTGCAACGTAAAGGGTTTCAATTCAAGAAATAAGAAAGATATTTCTTATCCTGACATCCCATCTGCGATACGGCCAGTTCCTCATGGACCCGAAGTCGCTATTCCACCCACATTTGCAAAGTTCTAGCGAAGAAATGTCTTCTGAAAATGCTACTGATGAGTGATCAAATGGACGTTTTCGAATGTGAAACACAGAAACCACAAGTTGTCACACAGGCGGAACTGATGACTTGATAAGGACGCTGCACACATTCTGGGATCCAGAATTCACGATAAACATCTACTGGCCCCAGGAGCTTCGTTTACTTGGTACAGAAACCGTGAAAAGGATTTCGTGGCCTGCTTTTCCCAAGAAGGATCGTTGGTGTACTGCATTAATATTCCTGATTTAATATTTACGTTGGGGGCAAAATATGACTCTGAATATTGGAGGCTATTCATTGGTTCATCGAAACGAAGTTTGAAAGCAGTTCTTTTACACAATAGTAATAAATATGCCTCGGTAGCCGTTGCTCACTCTGTTCACTTGAAAGAAACTTATGAGAATCTTCAATTGTTGTTAAGTGAAATAAAGTATCACGACTATTGTTGGCAAGTTTGTGGTGATCTTAAAATCATTTCCATGCTATTGGACCGGCAGTCTGGATTCACAAAGTACCCTTGTGTTTTGTGTAAGTGGGACAGCAGAGCGCGTGATCAACATTACATGCAGAAGAAATGGGCCACCCGAGAAAGACTTCTACCTGGAACTAAGGATGTACTGAAAGCTTGGTTGATCCACAGAAAGTATTGCTACCTCCTTTCCATATCAAGTTGGGGATGATGAAGCAGTTTGTAAAGACTTTAAACAAGGAAGGAGAATGTTTCAAATACCTTTGTACCAAAATTCCATCACTCTCCGAAGCGAAGTTGAAAGAAGGTATTTTCATTGGACCTCAAATTAGAGCTTTAAAATCTGATGAAAGGTTTGAATTGACGATGACAGATGTTGAATGTCAAGCCTGCTGTGCATTCAAAGATGTTGTACAACATTTTCTTGGAAACAACAAGCACCCATATATAATATACATATAAACATTGTCCAAAATATGCTGAATAAGTTCCATAAATTGGATTGCAATATGAGCATTAAACTCAATTTTCTTCATTCTCACCTAGACTACCTCCCTGAAAATCTCGGAGATGTTAGTGAAGAACAAGGAGAACATTTTCACCAGGATATAAAGAAAATGGAAAGGCGATACCAAAGGCGATGGAATGTTAGTATAATGACTGATTACTGCTGGTCATTGAAGCGAGATAACCCAGATGTGAAATACAAGAAAAAAAACCTCGAGACGGAGTTTTCAAAATAAACGAGAAAGATTACATTCCAGAAAAAGTTAATCTAATTAATTTGGTAAATTTTCATTTAAAAAAATCAAATATATTATGTATTATTATTATTATGAATTATTTTATTTTACCAAAATAAAAAATGTTATGTTTTCATTATCAAACACATTTTCCTATTTTGCGAAAAAACCTTACGTGATAGCCAAAAACTAAGCACACTATTGAATTCAGAATGGTCGATTTATATAAGAATAGGTATCAGAAATAAAACAACGTTTCTAAACTTGAAATTTGTAGACCTGTGTAATTGACAGTTTTCATTTTAAGTTTCATTGCGGTATTATTTAATTATTTAAGAGAAATTTAAAATTAACACTTTATTTTGCAAGTGTTTGTCTATACTTTTAGTTAGCTGCCGTTAGGGCGCTAGACACAAGGGCGCGAAGACACTAGGGCGCGGGCCGTTAGGGCGCGGAGACACTGGGGCGCGAGGACATTAAGGCGCAAGCCATTAGGGCGCGGGACACTAAGGCGCGAGAGTCGGTGTTATAACTTTGTTACTCACCTGTATTTATAATATTTATAATAACCATAACCATTTGATTTACGTGTCCTTAAATTCTTTTAGTTGGACTAATTATACAATGTACAACCATAGAACAATACCTGATAAAGTAATATTATTTTTATTTACATTTATAAAATATATCTAAAACAAATTACCATGTTATATCAAAAATCCAAATTTTTATCTTTTTACGAAACATATTTTCTAATAGGTCTATATTTTAAGATATGAGGAAGTCTGTTAAATAATGCTGCACCAATATAGTGGGTATGCCTTTGGGTGATTGTTTTTGTCATTCTTGGTACTATAACATTCAAATTAGTTTTCTTTCTAATAGAATGTCGGTGTTCAATATAAAAATTACAATGTTGTTTACATATGCTAAAATTGTTTTCAGACTGAATAACTCTGCAGGAGAAGAAAATTTTGATGACAAGTAACTTGAAACTCATCAAAGATAGTTCATATGATTTTTTGCATTACTTATTACATAAAATCTGTAAATAATAGGAAAAGCAAGTGGTAACCTAGCAATAAAATTATTTTAAAAACAAGAAGTGCAGAAAAGAAGGGCTGTCCTTATCCTATGTTTTTACTAATGCTTCTATTTGCATTTTTTTAGTTATACAGTTTTGAAGATTGAGTATTACCATAGACTAATAATTAGTCTACGCTAATATCTACGTATTTAGCTATTTAATAATTATAATTAGGGAGTTAGTGATTCTGACCATTACATTTGTTAAAACTGTTTTCAGATCGGGTAGCACTGCGGGGGAAGAAAATTTTAATAAATCTACAATATAACGTTGAATAACCTATTAACTATTATTAAGATAACCTGGAAAGGTTTAAAAAATCATACATAATTTTCTACATTGCATACAAATCTGTACGCAAATATTTCATTTTTAAAACCACAGGAAACCCAAATGGTACCTATCAACAAAATTATTTTAAAAACAAGAAGGAAAGAAAAGGAAGGTCGGTTCTATTGGGTGATTTTACTAATCCTTCTATTTGAATTTTGTAACGTTATACACTTTTGAAGATACTGGATGATGTATGTTTAGTTGCATATTCAAAAAAATTCAAGGACCGGTTGAGAAATTTTTCGTCACTCCTTACATGCCTTAATGACTAACTTTTAGTCTGACAAATTTAACACAGTTGTCGCGTCCCAGTGTCCCTCGCCCTACCGTTCCGCGCCCTAACGGTCCGTACCCTAATGTCCACGCGCCCGAATGGTCCGCAGCCTAACGGTCCGCGCCCTAATGTCCACGCGCCCGAACGGCGGCCGCGCCCTAACGGCCCCGCCCGAATGTCCGGCTCCGGGGTTGCTTAATATCTTAATATCTCTAACATTATCAATAATTTCTGCAGTTCTTTTGACAGTCCCTTTTTTCTTTCAACGCTTCCAGTTTCTTTACAATTATTCACAATAATTTTGGCAGTTTGATAGAAATTGTTATAAGTGAAGTTTGCAGCCTCATTCGGATAACGCTGCTGATATTCTGTAAAACAGGTTTGAAATAAATATTTCCATTCATCATTCGTATTCTGTGTGCCATTATGAAAATAAGATTCTAATAAGAAAATATTATGTTCAACTGTTAACATCTTTAAAAATTTACAGTATCGTAATATGTAATTGTAATGACTTTTGTTGTAATCAATTAATTAAATAAATATCCTCATAAAATTTGAATTGTAAACTGTCAATTATTACAGTATGACAGTTAGAAATATTTATAATGTTTACATCTTTATATCTACAGATTAATCTAAGACATCATCATCAGCATCATCATATTAGCCCATATTTGCCCACTGTAGGACATAGGCTTCCCTCAAACTGTTGCACGTCCTTCTTTTCTGATCTACTCCAATCCAATTTCTTCCGGCAAAACGCCGTATGTCGTCGACCCATCTCGTCGGCGGTCATCCTTGTAATCTTTTATTAGCTCTGAGTCTCCATTGTATAAATCTCTTAGTCCACCTGTCGTCCACCATTCTTACAATATGTCCTGCCCAGTTCCATTTCATCGATGCTATTGTATCTATAACGTCGTTTACTTTTGTTTGTGCCCTAATCTATTGGTTTATCTTACGATCTCGTAAGTAGATGCCGAACATTATTCGCTCTATTTTCAGCTGGGCCACTCTTAACTTGTTAGCATATTGCTTTGTCAGTGTTACTGTTTCAGCTTCATAGGTGAAAACTGGTAGGACACATTGGTCGAAAACTTTTTCTTTAAACTGTTGGGCATTTGACTTCTAAAAGTAGTGTTTAGCTTACCAAGGGCAACGCATGCCTGGCTAATTCTCCTCTCTATTTCGGATGTTTTAATTTCTCGTCCTAAGGTAATCTTATGGCCTAAATATATATAATTAGTCACTTTTTTCACTGTAAATTTTCTGTATGAAGTGTGGTCATTATCTTCTTTTGTTCCTGTTTATCTTCAAGCCAACTTCCAGTGATTTCTCTTGCAGTTGTTGTATCATTTCTATATGATCGGCATATCTCAGGCTGTCCAGTTTTTGTCCGTCAATACTTATTCCTTTGTTTTCGCACATTAATTCTCGAAAAATGTTTTCCAGGTAAGTGTAAAAAGTTTAGGGAATATAATATCTCCCTGTCAGACTTCTCTTTCGATCTTAAACGTTTCGGTGGTGGTATGCAAACTGATGCAGGAGGTTGCTTTTTTCTTGATGTTTTTAAGAAGTCAGATGTATCTCTCATCTATTCTACAGTCTTTGAGAGCGTTTGTGACTGCCCAAGTCTCGATTTTATCGAAGGCCTTTTCATAGTCTACGAATGTTAGAACGATGAGTTTATTGTATTCATGGCACTTTCCTATAAGCGTTTTAAGCGTTTAACGGTGATCTCTTGTGCTATACTCCGATCTAAACCTTGCTTGCTCTGGTGTTTGGTAAGAATCCAGCATAATTGTTAACCTATGGAGTATCACTCTCGTGAAAAGTTTCTAAAGGTGTGAGAGAAGACTAACAGGTCTATAATTTTCCAGTTTTGTTATGTTCTCCTTTTTGTGCAATAAGATGATTGCCGCATTGTTCCAGTCGTCAGGTAAGTCTGCTTCATGCAAGCATTTATTAAACCGAGTAGTTAGTATTTCATGTACTTGACCATCACAAGCTTTTATCATCTCCGGGATTATGCCGTCTTCTCCTGGCGATTGTCTTTTTTTTAGTTGTTGTAAGGCATGATATATTTCGCTTATTATCACATCGGGCAGATCTTCCGATACAACGTTCATTATTGGGGCATTTCTGTGTGTTTTATTTATTGTTTCCTGATCAGGTCTTTCTATTCTTGATTTGCAGAGATCTTTATAAACATTTCTTGAAATCTCTAATATTTCTGTTCTGTTGTTGGTAATTTCCCCATCGTTATTACATAGTTTAAAGATTTTCGTTTTCCTGTTTGATTTTAGTACTTTCCGACTATTTAGTCTTTCTATTTGGAACATGTTATACTATCGTATGTCTTCTCTACACTTCTTTCTTTTGTGTTTTTGCAGTTCTGAATATTCTAATGTATCTGCTTTATTGTTCTGTCTTAGTTGTCTTCGGTTTTCTATTAAATTTATAATCGTTCATGTAATTTTCTTGTGTTTGGGCTTGTTTCTTTAAGTGCCGCATTCATTGCGATTTATAGGTCCCTATTGATGTCATTTATTGACATGGCATGAAAGTATTTGTTGATTCTTCCTTCTCCTGCCATCTGCCATCTAAGACAATACTATAAAATTCCAAGGGTGTCTTTGACTTGGGTTTTTATTGCTCTCACGGTATTATTAACGCTTTCGTTACAAAAATGGCTCAGTGCACAAATATATCTTGTTTATTAAGTGACTAGGCATGTACAATTTTTTTATTGCATATTTAGGCATTTATATTTCAATTCTCATAGTTAATTTTGTATTGTTCAATAGAAAAGCGAAACACGAAATCGATAATCCTGGCTTTTCGATCATATTAGCCAATAGAAAATCTCAAAGACCTTATATTGCACGGGCTTTCTGATGTTATACATTCATTTGTGCCACTTTGAATTAAATAATTGTGTATTATACAACTAGAGAGCCGGGATGGCTCAGTGGTAGAGAGCCAAGCTTTGGATGTAATAGTCCAAACGGCTTCCGGTTCGAATCTCTCCAGGGTCGGAAATTTTTCTAATTCTAATTTCCTGGGTGATCGGTACTGGGTCCCGGTCTCCATTTACCATTGGTGATCAAATTAATGGCACTCCTCGTGTTACGATCGTACGAGTAACAAAATCATATACACAAAAATACACCACACACCAGCAGGTTAAGCATGGTTACGCACCAACACAGTAACCCGCAGAGACGGGCCCTGTTGTGTATTGCACAAACTAACTTAGCCTTGTCTCACACCAAAAAAGCGATGGGCCTTTAAGGCATATGAAAGCTTCATAATAATAATAATAATTATACAACTAGACGATCGAAAATTATCGACCGTGAGAGAAGTATTGCCTGTTTTAATAAGCAACATGGCGAGATTCGAGAATTTTCGATTATCGAGTTGCATACAGGTAGCATACTTCATAAACAAACCGGTTTACTGTTTTGTATCATTTCGTCAATTAATTCAAAGCAAAATTCCGATCCATTTTGCAAATAATAAAGACAATAAATGAAATAAATTGTTTTTGTTGATTTATCAAATTTTTAATTCAAGGCAATATTGTTTTAATACTTATTACGACTTTTATTCAAAGGCTATTTATATGATTTGAATTATGTGATTATACAAAGGTTCATATAATCGATATGGTCGTGGTTATTCAAATAACTGCTGTAATATGTTGTAGCTAAGGAAAATCGCGCATGCTTGTTGGTCCATCTTTAAAAAATGACAGGAGAATGGAATATTCAGTAAAATACTTAAAATAAAATACATATAATATCGTATACAGGATGCCCGAAAAAAAATGATGTACATGGAGTTCTCGACTACCTGAAAATATACGAAGTCGGTTAAATTATAGAAAAGTTGCTTAAATCTGTGCCCTTTACGAAAATGATTTTAAATATTTTCAAGCACCTCTGAAATATCCTGAAAAAACTAAACTTTTTATTGCTTATTGTTAAAGTTATGCAATTGAAATTCGGTATTCGGTATTACATATTAAAATTTTCTAAGCCAACTATTTTTGAGCTGCGTTAATCAACTTTTTTTTTAGGGGCGCCTTTTTTTCAGAAGAGCGATATGCTGTACTCGACCGTCAACACAGTATGGTGCTCGAGGGTTAAAATCATGGCTAAATCTGAAAAAATACCCGAACCGCCAAGGCTAAGAAAGCCACCTCACGATGATTTGGATTAAGCGCTCCTCAAATAGTTTATTCAGTAAAGAAGCCTGAACATTCCCGCCAACGGTATAATTTAAAAAATCAAGGCGGATCAACTCGCTAACATGCTGGGAATCGAAAATTATGATTGTCTCCATGGTTGGATAGATGGTTTTAAAAAGCGCCATCAGATAAAGTTTGAGAAGGTTTGTGGTGAAGCAAAAGATGTCGACAGGAATGCCACAGGCGATTTCATCAGCAATGAATGGGCGGCTATAAAAAAGCAGTATAAAAATGAGGACATTTTCAGCAGGGACGAGACTGGGCTTTTTCAAGATGAGCCTGAATTCTACACTGAAATTTTAAAATGAAAAGTGTGTTGGCGGTAAAATGTACGAAGAACGCATGACAGTTTTCGTCTGTGTAAATGCCACTGGCACCGCGAAAAGGGAACTCCAAGTCATCAGTAAATCCCAGAAACCTCGCTGTTTTAAAAACGTTAAGAAGCTACCGGTGAAGTACACTGCGAATTGAAGGCCCTGGATGGTTACGGAAATTTTCGAAAACGAGTGAGAAGTTGGTACGAGGAACTCGTCAAAAAGGGTAGAAAAATCGTTCTTCTGTTGGACACTTGCAAACCCCATCCTCACCTCCAGGGTCTCAGGTCTATTAGATTGATCTGCCTGCCCCCAAACACCACTAGTGCTCTCCAACCAATGGACCAGGGCATCATCAGGAGTCTCAAATGCCATTATAGGAAGCGGCTAGTGCTAGAAGCCATCGAGAAGCAGAGGGAAAATTTTAATCTCAGTAAAACCTCTGTTACGGACTCCTGCAAGACGTTGAAGAAGGCTTGGAGGGATGTCAGCGTCAGAACCATACGGAACAGCTTCATCCATTCCGATCTCATCCCTGGCCAATTTGAGGAAGAGGACAATCTGCCTATCGCACAGTTCCTGGCTTCGTATGGACTGTCAACAGATTCTTGAGGCTTGAATGACTTCCTCAGCTATGAAGAGCTGCCATTCACGACTGCTCAATTGACCGACCAAGACATAGTAGCAGAAGTTACATCACAAGACGTGGATGAGATGAAAGACGAAGGGAAGACGATGAAGCTGAGTCAAGCGAACCTCCAGCTTCATCGCCATTTGCCCAGGCACGACACTATTTCAGGCAGCTAACCTATTTTTACGCAAATACTGGAGATGTAGACGTACTGACTCATTTAGAAATAATCGAAGCTGACATGGACAAAAAACTTATGAAAAATTGCAAACAGAGGAAAATTACAGATATTTTTAAAGTGTGGAAAATACAAATGTATACATAATTTTTGTTATATGTATGTATGTACATACATATGTGTACATATGTGTATGAAAACTAAAATACAGCTCGTATTTTTTCCGGTTTTTGTTTTTTCAACTTTCTTTACCTGCCAAGATTTTTCAAACTTTAATATGGTTATTAAGTAAGTCCGGTTATAAAGTAATTTTTTGCGAGGTCCCTTGAGTTACTTTCTAAGCGGACTGCCCTGTATATACAGGGTGTCCTTTAAATACCTTAAAAGCTTCAGGTAGCACTCTTCTGTGAGAAATACAGTCCTCAAAAACACTAACACGAACTTCCTATAGTGCTTAGTTTCCTCACACGAGACACTTAAAGAATATTATACTTGGCAACGTTG
>JABXWE010041099.1:0-20672 GCA_014611495.1 Limonius californicus | reverse complement strand
AAAAATATAAACATTGTAATATGTTAGAGCCTGTCCCTCGTACTGAAGTTTATGTGTGTTCAAACAGATATTTAAAAAAGTTATAAATAACTACAAAAGCCTACAAATAAACCTATTTCTTCTATTTGCAGTCATAAATTAATTTTGAAATAAATTCCTTTTAATTACTCACAAACTGAATACTTTCCATGACCACTAACTTTTTCATCTATAAAATGTGGATAAATAATCGATTTTTAGTAACGTAATTTTTATTCTACACCCTTAATATGAAAATATGAATCCAATAAAATGATGGGATACCTACCTGAATATCTTTTAATTCAAACTTGGCGTAATTTAAAGCTCCGAAACTCTCCATTTAAAAGTATGTATTGTTTGATTAACATCTTCTCGGTTTATTACAAGAAAGCTTCCCACATTCTTCCCGTCAAGTTTTTATGCAGACGCTGCTTCTATTTCATTAAGAACAAATTAAGTAGGAAAACGAATTCCTTTAGGCCCAGCTGTTGTTCGTTTCGCATACGCAAAAACGATGGGCAACGAGTTTTGGGTTGCGTACAAAATCTGGGTCGCAATTAAAATTCTGCGAACCACAAAATTACACAAAATTGTAAAACTGAGATGTTCAGTTAGCAACAATTTTCCCGCTTGTTTGTAGCCCAACGTGGCGAGGAATTCGAGGCGAGTTGTTTACAACTGATACGCCATGAATGAAGTGATAATCGGGGGCGACTTGCCGGAGGATTTTTATCATAATTATTTGCACAATGATGAAACTGTTACAAGGCAAAGAACGATGCTCTCTCGACAAACACACGCTTCGGATGCTCGCCAAGGCAAAAGGCCCACCGAAAAACTGATTAAATTCTAGGAAAAATACCGGAAACAATATATTACATTACGGATGTAAGGCAAATTAAATTAAATTTAGGAAATTCAATAGAGAACTGTGAAGCGTTACTTTACAAAAAAATTGCATGTCAAATAAAGAAACCTTCACAATAATTATTAAGATTATTGTGTGGTGATGTAAAAACCAATGCCACTTGCTTAATTTCCCTGCGGTTTGAAAAATCATTCGTTTTTGCATTATTGTGCTTCTCCTTTTTAAAAACAGATTTTCGAAAATATTAAATTATCTGCGCATTTTAAATCTAGTATTAACAGCGATTTAAAATGATGAAATACAAATTACGGTAAGTGTAGTACGTACAATAACAACATGTTTATAAATTACGATGTTCAAAATGCATTTAATGTACATTGAACAAAATGATAAAACTTGTGAGCAACATACACGACACCAAGGACAAATAGCTATAAATTGAAACAAAAATTAAAGCAGTGGGTTATAAACGCAAAGTTTTTAGAAAATTGCTGTGGATTATATAAAATAAGTGAGCAAATATATGCTCTAAGTCTAATCATAAAGTGAGTGTTCTTACATGAAGCTCGTCCTCTAATACTAAGCCTTATTTTTCAATATTATTATATCTGATAAAGAGTTAAAATAAGCATAGTTCGCTTTGACTTTGTAAATTGGAATTTTTTTTAGAATTATTAAATTATTATATGATAGTAATTTACTTCAGTTGTATAGAAGAAAAACCTTTTACTTAAATAAAAGATATTAATATTAAACTTTCGTAGCTGAATGTTCTCAAAATAGGTTTCAAATAATACAAACCAAGAGACAATCAACAAATAATTAGTTACTTTGATAAATAAAAAACCACTTAGACAGAAATAAGTAATCTTTGAATTTTTCCCCGAAATATTTTCGGTTGTCAGTTTAAGCATTTTCTTTTCGAGAATCGATACTTTCTATTTTAATTTAATTAAGTATTAAAAGCTCCTTATTTTTTGTTTACTGTTTATCTATAATCCATTGAACCTAATTCAAAAAAAGATAGTGTTATTTGAAAACATCATGTTACTTCAAGATATAGAAAAAATTAATGGAAACTTTTTAATTGATATGATATTAGTGATAGTGTATTCATTTCATAAGAATTATTTTTATTCACCCCCAGAGGCGGATGGTAAAAACATGGCTTGCAACTCATGGTAATATTTTTCAGATTTCTAGGATTTATATCTTTGAAAATATTTTTTATTCAATTATCGATTGACATTGGTTCAACGAAAATGATACAAATACACAACATTATAAGTATCCACAACGCAGAAAAAATAATTGAAATTTTATTATTTGTTTTAGTTATTTTCAGTTTTAAAAGTAAGGTTCTTTTATTATATTATATTCAACGGTAGAGAAGTAAGAAGAGCTACATGGGTTGCAGCCATGGAACCCAGGAGATCAAACACCAAGATTCTACATTTTGTTTGTAATTTTATATTTAATAAAATCTATATCAATTTAAAACATATTTTGTATGCAGCTTTGGCGACAATAATGGTTAAACTAACAACTCTTACTTATTACAAATTTGGTCCAGAAATTATGATCTCTTTGGCTTAAGGTTTGAAGTATTTGATTTTTGTATTTAAAGTACCCACTAACCATAGAGAATATGTGTTTACTAGAGAATAAATACAGGGAGATTCTAAACACGTGCGAAAAAAATTGACCACATAAAACTGAGGTTATTTACTCCTAAATTAGTAATATGGTAATCTTTTTTTAAAATTCGGCACCGTTACGGAGATATACCGCTTCAAAGTCTTTTTACATCAACTCACTAAAATGTAAACAACTTTTTTATTTTTTATCCGATTTTGATAAACTTTACTATTTTATAAAGCCTACAGTCCAAGTTTATTCAATCTGGAAAACTGTACAATAGACTGTGAAAAGTGGATGAAATATGACCCAGAAGGGTAAAATTTGGTTTAAGAATTTGTAAATTAGAATATATCTTGAAAACGTAATCGTTAAACTGAGTTTTTTTTGTAGCTTCTAAACTAGTATTTTATTTCCAAAAAAAGATCTTCACCATTTATAGAAAATTTAATATTTAAAGAGTTATCTAATAAGAGTTGTGAAAAGAAATAGTAATTTAATTAAATATACCTAATTTGTAGACTTTTCACCAAAAGTTTCACTTCTTTTAGCCATTTTTTACACAAAACTGGGTGTTTTTCTTGAAGTTTGGACTATTAGCTTTCCAAAACCACGAAATATATCAAAATTTGACAAGAAATAAGAAAATTATTTACATTTGTGAATAGTGAATTGACGTAAAAAACTTTTAAAGACCGACAGCACTGCATTAAAAGAAATTACAAGGCGATTTAGAGGATAAATAATCTAAGCAATACGTGGATACGTCACCCTGTATATTGCCTATAGACATCATATATTTTCACAGTTTTTCAAACAGCATGCAGGCACCATCCCCTCAACATTCATACCGAGTCCAAAATCCATATCCCATACATTCTAAGTTTGTTAAGAACAAATACAGAGTGGTCGATATTGTTTGGAAAACGCCGGTTTTATTATTTCCATATTAATTTTTAATTTAAATCTTTGTCTTTTGAACTGCCAATGGAAATTATTTGCAGATTATGTTTTTAGGTAGGAAAATATGATTCGTTCAAGATCGTTAACGACGGTTCCCAATAAATCTACAATGTGTAAAAACAAATTGGATAATATTTAATCTACAAAGACGTTGGATAAGACTCGTTGGGTCATACTTTTTCAAGTGTTCCAATTCGTATAATAGGGATTTAATTAATACCGTTCTTAACACTGTATAATGCCATGCTATATATAGGCTTTATTTGTAACATAAACGCATTAATTTACTGTAAAAGCCGGCTAGAAACTTTCCTTTTCTACAATAACACTACTTGTTATGGCAATTTTTGGAACACTTTCAGAACTTGAACGACAAGCGGTTTATGTTTTAATTTTACTTTTAACAGTAACGTCATACATAATTTTATTTAATACCTATTATATTTTGTAACATAGAAGACATCGTTAAATGAACAAGACAATATTTAGACCAAGAGAAGCATATTGTATCCAACAACAAATACAAAATACTAGTTTTCATGTTTGTTCGGGCTGTTTTTAGTTGTGATAATTTTAATTTTTTGGTGTGCGTTAGAAAACAAACGTTACTTAAAGCAAAATGTGTTCCATGATTATGAATACCGGTGCCGTCTCATTTTTTGTATTTCGCCAAGTCATTATATCGGCGTGTAGAAACAACGATGACGTTACTTTGAATCAGATTCAATTCGTATTTGAGGCCAAGCGCCGAAGAGAGGAAGTTATTCAAGGCGTAGGTAAAAAGAATGCGCGGAGATGACTAATCTTCTTACCCAGATTCAGGCGGTTCCTCCGCTTCGAAGGGCTGATCGCGGCCTTCCTGGGAAAATTCAGCTTCCGGTTGATACTGTTCCATGATTGCTCACTTATAAGTGTGTAATGTAATGATATAGTAATTAATAATCCTCTACTGGCGAATCCTCAACAACAGACGAACAGAGAGAGCACTAGCACACACGCACTCACACAACCTTAAGACTAATCAGTCTTGTTGTGTAAACTACGGCTACCAAGCACACAACCGAACCGGAACTAAGGCTAACGGAAACCGAACAGAAGGGAACGATGCGAATTTGGAACGGAAGCCAGAAACTGAAAGATAACACAGACAACTTCACAACATACCAACAATTATCACAAAAAATTTAAAAAATGCGCGCGGCCGAACGTTTGTAGACACGAAAATTCGAATCGCCGAAAGGGTCACTTTGGAAAGCGAAACCAAAAAGTCCTTTTCAGAAAAATGACGTAACACAACATATCACTCTAAATACGAGCTAAATGCGTACTAAGGACTTCAGAAATACCGACGCTTGCTCAGTCCTTTGTGCGCGCCGACGGAACGCCCACTCCCCACCACTTGCGCCTCCCGCCACCCGAGACCTACGTACGAACGCTCCCCTCAATTCTCCGTTACATAATCACTCCCAGCTCACTAGAATTCTACACACACCGGAATAGTCGTTTTTCCGATACATATTCTTCTTTTTTTCTTCTCTCTTTTTTTTGTAATTTCGCGATTACGAACGACTTCGCCGTCGATTGGTTCGAATTATCAAATCTATACCTGAAAATCTCCGGCGAATGTAAACACGGAAAGGTGGGCCTCGGCACCATTCAATTCCAGCTCCCCTCGCGCAAATATCAATGTTTCCCCCAATTTTTAGCTTAAATTTGAATAATATAATTTATTGTTTCCGTTTGGCGGAGCAGCAATGAAAGGCGTGTAATTTAAAACCGCCATGTCTCAAATATTTGCTTAAATTATTAAAAATTTAAACTATATTAAAAAAAAGTAAAAAGGGTACTTTTTGGAACAATATTCAAAACCCATGGCTACCACTTAATGAAGATTAAACAGGAATTCAACCATTGGTTTCCAAGTAACACATACTTAAGTATTTAAATTTCTTGGGGGAAATTCAAAATTTTATACACATTCTGAAACGGTTTATTGGGTTATTTACGTTTAGTTTTCCTGGATAACATCTATGAATCCATAGTTCAGTCCATTGAATAGAATAGAACAAAAATAAGCTCCTAATTTCTGTGTCTTACATTCTGTTTGCTTTTTTTTTCTTAATTTCTAACAAAGTGGTAACCCAAACCTTTTAAACTAAAACAATTAAAAACGATGGTTGTCGGTGTCCCCGCCGCCACCTTTTTTCCCTTTCGTCCTAAAGTTAATTATTTAAAAGTCAATCTCTGGCTAAATTCTCCAATTAAACGTATAACCACGCTTGAATATGATTACAAAATGGGTCCCCCCTTACACAAAAGAAAACATTTTTTTAGAAACCTTATACTACAACAAAATCGCATTTTGTTACATACAAAATCAATTCTTAAACATACAATCTACCATTTCAATCTTTACAAACAGACAACAGTGAATACGGCATAGGTAGTCAAAATTTGGAAGGCCCCTTAATAAAAATCAAATCTATTCAACCCACAAGCTTTGTAGGAACGCAATAACTAGAGCTCTTGTGAATATTTTAAAATATAGAAGAATATCAACATACATATAGAGAAATCTGAAATATTTTGATAAAGACAGCCGTTCGAAATCAGGAAGACTTTTCGAATATTCATTAAGCATTACAATAAAATTTCTAATTCTAGAATTACAATATTCAAACAAACAATTTCAAATAGGTAACATTATTACACCACCGACCTTTTAATACTACAAAACTTCTCCTAAAGTAGTGACGAAATACTACTAGAATTTAACTTTTAAGTAGAATTTGGCAACACTTTGTAATTTTCATTATTTCTATGTGAGTAAATAAAACTCGCAATTTGAAAAATCGCTAAGCCAAGAAAGTAACAAAGCATAAAAAAACTTAATAATTGTTGCATGAGTAAATTTTAGGAAATATTAAAAAATATATTTTACTAATAATAATAGATAATTTCAACAGGTATTTACTTTTGCTTTATTCGTATTTCGACATTTTACATGTCATTTTCAAAAGCATTTAACGTAGTAAACATTTGTAGGTAGGGTAACAGCATACTGGATGTTGATTTCTGACTTGGCTCGGGTCTTTTATTCCAGAAAAAAACTAGTTAGCTTCGATGTCACCAATATGTTTTCACAAATACCTCCTCAAGAGTGTATTGCTTTGTTAAATAATATTTTTATCAACAAAAATGTTGAATTTACAAAACGAAATCAATTGATTCAATTATTCGAACTTTGCATTAATCAAAATTATTTTATTTTTAATGATCAAATTTATCTTTGGTGTCCAATTTCACCACTTTTAGCTAATACATTTATGGAACATTTAGAAGATCGAATTTTTGAATGAAATCAATCTTAGAAAATTATATTTTGGTTCTGTTGCTCTGATGATATTTTAGCATGTTTTAATAGTTCATTTGAGTTTATTGGTGATTTCTTAACGTTTATTACTACTCTACACTCAAACATAAACTTTAAAATATAAATAGAACAAAACAGATGAATTAATTATTTATAGACTTAAATTTTCAAATTTCCAAAAACAACAAACACTTAAATTAGCGGCCTATAGGTCATTGATTCAGAGAGCTTCATCAGTTCCCCTGAAAAACTGTGATTACACTAAAGAGATTTCGATTATTAAACAAATTGCACACAGTAATGGGTACCACACAAAACTGATAGACACACTAATCAAAAAGAAAGATTATAAATTAGCAATTCAAAGAATATATTATAAAGACCGTTCTGAAAATGTTAAATATATTTCAATTCCTTATTTTGGTGATATATCGGAGAAAACTGCCAAAATTATAATCAAATCAAGTACATTTAAGGTAATTTATAAAACAACAAAAAATACTTTCAACACCTTATTCAAGACAAAAGACAGATCAAACGATTTGTTAAACCCAGGTATTTACAAATTGAACTGTTCACATTGTAATTCTGTCTACATAGGTAAAACAATTAGAAATTTTGATACCAGATACAAAGAACACATACGCTCATACAAATATAAACACCCAGAAAAATCTAACTATGCTAAACACTTATTAGAACACAATCCTGCATTGACATCAAATAATATAATAACATTTTTACACTTCTGTGATGATAAACGTAAATTGGATATACTCGAAGCCTTTCAAATTCACAAACACACCTTTAATGAATGAACAGATTGAGCTCATAAATTCCCCGCTATTGGAAGTTTTGGAATAGAAGACCTGAGCCAAATTCGAAATCAACATCCAGTGTGCTGTTACCCTAGCTACAAATGTTTACTACATGCTTTTGATAATGGCATATTGTACAAAGAGATCAAAAAGTCAAAAATAGTTGGCAGCCCTTAAAAAAGGTAACTAGTAAAGTTCAGTGGCGTCACTAACGACAGGATTTAGGGAATAAAAGACATGAAATTTAAATAGAACAACTAGAGATTTTATCTTAAATTTATATATTTAGGTATAATAAATGCTCAAAATGCAAACCATTGTTTTCAATACAAACATTAATTCTACGTTTTAAATTATGTTTATGAACATAGCTATTTTCAGCGGAGTACGTCCACGAGCCATTTTCGTTTTGGTGGCCAGTACTTAAATAAGCCATAACAATAAACTGTCCATCTCTTGTGAAAAAGGCATTTTTAAAATTACAAAAACAACGGAAGTTTGCATAATAGATATTAAAAATGAAACTCAGAACAAAAACACAAAATTATTTTCAAAACACGCGAGTAAGTTTAAAATACGAATGTTAAAATGTGCGTCTGCGCTGCACTTGCCAATTCAGTCCAGCCAATATAATATTATTCGAATTATTACAGGGATTTTGCAAAAATCTGCTACCAACTATTTTCGACTTTTTGATCTCATTGTATATCGAAATACGTATCAGGCAAAAATAAATACTTGTTGAAATTATCTACTATTATTATTAAAATATAAGTATGAATTTCAGCGAAGTAAGGCAGCAAACAATTAACAAATATTAAAAAGACTAATGAGATGTATCCCGATATAAAATACCTTAAATTTAAAAATGTGTTCTATAATCAAACTAAATTGATAATGCTCTTTACAGGTGTAGCTACAGAAAATCCTGCGTTATGCTAGTTTTTAGGATGAGATCAACTTTGAATTGTTATTACTATAAAATTTAAAGAGCGATGGTTTCACCTACGAGCATTTAGATTTCCTAACTAAATAATATTTGCTCAGGATATTAAACCGCTGCTACTTTAGATCTAAAATTTATATTAAACTGTTCTAAAGCACAACACAAGCAATTAAGAGATGATAAATCGAATTATAATTATTTAATTAATTCTTAAACGAGGATTTGAAATTAGATCCAAACAATGGACTAACTTAATACCTACTTCCATCCACTACCAGCCTAAGAACATACAACATTCGAGGTATCTTATATTGTGCTTTTATTCTATAGTTCACCGTTACATTGCAAACACTTTACTAGGGAACATCCTGTATAAATATTGTTCGGAACCAAATGGTTCCTTTTGCAGACAGAAAACAGATTAAGATTTTAAGCACAGATAACACAAAGCATTGACGTTCCTACGGAGTTACTTGAAGTATCAGTCTTTCAGAAATTCCAGACAAATTCCAGTTAAAAGTTTTATACCTGGTACTTACAGTCATTGCGGAAAAACGACACGCCCGAATAAACGTAACTGCAAACTTGGTAAACAAGCCCATTGAACTGACTTCTGAAGTCATAAATTTCCAAGTTGTGTTGAGTTTCGAAATATTAATTCTTTACATCGGGGATGTCTTAAAAGGTTCATGAGTGGTTTCGACATACAACCCTTAATTTTACCACAAGAAAATGCGTATTTATGTTTGCTTACCTAATTTTCATTTCAATCCTGGACTATATAAAGTAGGTTTTATAAAACCCAACCTCTGTGTGTGAGGTTTTTAGGACACATTTTAAAGCCACAAGGCCGCACCTTATTTACCATTCAAAAATAGGCCATTTCCCCCTTGTATTTCAGGTAATACCTCAATAACACAAAAAAAAACTCTCAGTCGGCCGCCCTTCAACAAGGCAGTTTTTCTGTTCGTTCCAATCTAGTCGCTTGTACGAAGAACGGTGTTCCATAGCAATACTCGTCTTCCAATCATCTACATTCTGTGGTATTTGTGCCGTAATATATTAAAATTGTGTGGAGTGATTTTAAATTTTTATTCCTTATTCTATTTTTCATGTATTTTGCATTTATTTAAAATAAAAATTGTTTACACAAATACTGCAGGTAGAAAACCATAATTAGCTATCAGTGAGTACCACTTGGTTAACGTATTCGAATCAAATAAATTCGTATCAATTTTAAAATACATTTAATGGGCAATAAACTGCTACAAAGGATTAAGACAACTTCAAGAAACATCAGTGTATAAATCTTACAAAAAAAAATTATGTTTATAACGGGGAAGTCTCTTAGGCGCTAGGAAAATTAAAAATTATTTATATAAAACCTTTTTACCTGGAAATACAAACCACAAAATCAGTAATAAATGGCTACATGATTGTTTGCCCCTTTTTGAAATTTGACTTGCTTCCAAGTTCGAGTTGGTTTTTAACACTACGTTGCTATATCCATTCTATTCGGAAATGTAAGCCATACTTACGTATTTCAGAAAGCAGAAAAAAATCGAAGAATGTTTACAAATGGAATCATTTTCTCAAAAATTAGCAACAAGATACAGTCGGTAGGTAACATCACAGTTACGGCATGTCTCATATCACTCACAGTCAATCCTAATTTGAATACTCTTTGATCGCTCGTTACCTTTTTTATATGCTAAAATAAGGAAAGCCAATTGTACTGGGTGTCTCCGATGTGAAGTAAAATAAACACAAACATAAATTGAAAAGAGAAATGTAGATGACGAAGAGCTACGTTATTTGCACCTTCGTAACAGTATCTGCTAACTACACTTCTTAAAAGATTTTAAGAACATTGTTTTTCAGGAACTTCTGGTTATTAAGGCTTTAGTTAAAGAAATTTTACAAGGAAACGCAGTAGACACGTCCGTGTAGTTCTTTAGAAGGGATAGGTAGAAGGTTTCGTTCGTCGTTTTCTCATCTATACCTACCATCCTCTCAGTATTCAACGTTACAGAATTAATTATTTAATTGTGATTTTGAGTATATTATTTGAGAAATGACAATCTACTAAAAGCAGTTGTAATTGCAAGTATCCACTGCTGGGAGTGAGGATGGTTAAGGACCAAAGAAGTAAAAATGTCGAAGATGCAACGACTTCTATTTTAAAAAATTGTTAACTTGATCTTAAAATTAAGAAAAAAATATGAACAATTCATTCCTATTTCTTCCATTTGAAGCCAAACGTTTACATTCTTGTTAATAATACACAAATTAATTATTTTCCATCTCCACTAACCTTTTCATCTAAGAAATGTGGATAAATACATCGATTTGTGGTGGTGTAATTTCTCTGTGACTCCTACACCCTTACTAGAAGTTAATAGATATGCTTATAAAGTGGTGCAAATTATATTTCAATAGACACTTTAATCCCATAATACATTGAAATCTAAATAATTCCTTGGATTTTCAAATATTCTCTAATAAGATTTACAACAATGAAGGGAGAACAAGAACACATACAAAACTTTTATTTATGGAAATAAGCATTACGTACAGATCCCTATTCAACCCCTTATCGATCATTAATATGTAGGTTACGGAAATTCAAAATAAATAATGCAAATCCCAGGAATATTTTTCCGCAAAGAGAATTTAGAGAATGGTGCCTCAAAGTAATATTTGCTAAATATACTATAACAATGAACGATAAAGGGTTAAATTCTGTACCGCTAAGTAATCGTTTGTAAAAGAAAAAGTTTTATTTAAATAAATAATACATGACAGTAACAATCACAGTTTTCAGTCTTGAGATAATAATAATAATAAGCACCATTACCATGAAACACCATTTCTAACGGGCCCCTGCACCAGCGCGTCTGCAAATATTCCGATAGATTTTATTTTATGAATGTTCTGCACTACGAGTTTAATATGTTTTATGGAACTCTATCTACAGTGCTAAATCCAGTAAATAAAAAAACAAAGCTTTTCCAGAGTAGCGCATTCCGCCATTTTTAGGAGACTTCAAAAACTACAACGCGTAGGTTCAAATTACTTATTACTGAATAGAAAGGACGTACAAATGATAGTTCAAAAACAAGAACTTAAAACTTATGTGCTGTAATATTTATATTTGCCGCCATTATAGAGGACTAAAGATGGCGGGCGTTATTATACAAAAGCTTTAGTTTACTGATCTAACGGTTATCCAAAATACTACGTGGCGGTGAACATTTTGGGGGCAATATAAAAATCAATTTTCCCCCAGGTATTCAAACTTCGTAGATTTCTTTTTAAATTTTATATGTGTTTAATGGTCAATGATTTTGTAAAATTTTGTTTCCCCGAAATAAGTTTGCTGAAAGTAGGTCCACCAGCACGTGTAGCACAAGCATTAAATAATTCTAAAAGCAAAGCAGCATCACAATATTAAATCAGCAACAGATCTTGGTTAAATAAATATTTACCACTATACCCTATACCCTCTATAATATTACCGTTGCCATAATATAATCAAAAAATTATGAAAAATCTAGATGTCTTAAAAAATTAGTATGATTAGGAATGTAAAAACACCTGTGCCAATCATATGGACACGTCTAGAAATAATTAGAAAGATTAAATGTAGAAAATCCTGTTTATATGCGTTGAGGATGAAAACGTATTATAAATTTCCTCTGTTCGATATAACACCAAACATTGAGTTGGTGAATTAATTGCTACAGATTACTGAAAATAGTATATTTTTTAAAAAAGTAGCTGATAACTATATATTATATTCACTATTAGTAACATTTATAGTTCAAGTGTGCCAAATGTACGCATTTTACTACAATAATGCCATGCAGAAAGGATCGTGATACTGTGTATGGTCCAATGCTCAGTTCTAGACGCAGAAGAACTCGTAGATATTCAAGCTGAAGAACAAATTATCGCAACCCTCCAGGAAAGCGTAACGATTAATATAAGAAGGCTTGTATGGGTTCGTCTACAGTTTGAAGGACTTTACACCCTACCATGTACAACATGTTCAGACCCTGAAGATGAAATTCCGAGACAAGAGTGTCTTTTACAATTCCTAAGCGATAGCAAAAAGTTTTACTGAACCAATGTTTCGATTAAGCAACATTTACACGCTATGTAATGTTTAATTCTCACTGCTTATTTCTAACAAAACCAAAATCCTTAACAAATACGTCAACATAACAATCACATCAATGCTTCTTATGAAATCTCATATTTCGGTTCAATGGCTAGATACTGTTAGTTGTTTCTCGGGAACACTACTAACCGTGTCCCTAGATATGTGGTCTTCCGGATGTTCTTCCTCATAGAACAAGATATGTGACGATGTGATTAAATAATGCTATCGTTACCGTTGAATACGACGACATACAGAAAATTTATAGCCATCATAATTGCCCGATTTAAATCCGTATGACCTTTTTCTTTAGGGTTACAAAAGACAGTATATTTAGCACAAGTAGATATTGTACAGAAGCTAACTTTGTTTTCAAGGATTCATAGCTGCAAGTTCCGACCAATTCAAGTCAATAAAAACACAAACTGCAATAATTTTTACTATTATTACTTATTTCACGCTGGTCTGTTAGAAAGCTTACAAAAAAGGGAGGAGAGTGTTTTTATGATTTCGAACTTAATTTTTGCTACGATTAAGAAGTTAAAAATGTTTTGAGGTTTTCTACAATACATTAATTATATCGAACGCAATCATTATTCAAATGCAACTTATTTATTTGCCCGATTTACTCGATTGAAATTTCCGTAAGCGCTGTACACTATTAAATTTAAATTTGTCAGGTGGAGGTCGTGCACTAAAGTCTGAGGTTCAAATCCCAGTACCAACGTCGGATTTACAATAACCGTTTTCTTACATATATAACTAGATATTCTACATAGTAAATTATCTCCAGATTAGAACAGTTTGTTCTTCCCGTGGTCTAAAGCCTACGTTAAGCTGTAGGTCCTCTATACTTATGGTAGTTTAAATGCGCTACATAGGCATAGGAGAAACGAAATAAAAAAAACCTTGAAAAAGACATTTGGAAGTTTTGCGAAAATATCTAGATTTAATAAACTGCAGTATAGAAAACGAGTTTAATTTATCAAATTACTTAGCTCCATATATCCAATCATTCTATTACAAATTAAAACCATTGGGGGCTTCTTTAGAATCAGTGGTTCCCAAACAATTGTTGCATTATTTAAAATACGGTCCAACTCACTTAAATCGAGGTCGAATGGACAAATTGCAAAAATATGTCACATATTTTCTCGCTGTTTTCGGATACAATACGGCAAACAATGCAAATCCAAAAGTTCGCTTCGTAAACGCTCTTTATATCCGGATCGGCTCTGTAGCGAGTACAACCGACCTGGTCTTATGCGAGCTGGAATGGAGTTCGATGGCACTTTCTTTACCCTTACTTAACACGAGCTAAACTGTCCACAGACCTTTTAACATCACTCTACACGCTGCTGATCATTAACCAAGAAGTAACAAGATATAGTATCTGATATGAACGGCAAAAAGTCGAGCATTCACACTAGCAGAGCTCAAATTGTCTGTAAATTGCTGCAAGAACAAGGTAACAATTTCCAATGGCGCCTCCACCAAATTAATGAAAAAAATCCCATCAAGGCCCGCAACGGTGGGTAACAAATGCGAGGCGAGCGATTAGATCGGCATAGACGAATAGCTTGTACGTGGATGATGGCAAAACGAGAAGACAAGATGGCATGCAAGCACCTGCCCCACAACCTGCAATTTGCCGTTTACGAGGTTTTAACAACTCGCGTACCGCACCGGAAGTGGCGCTGTTTAGACAAAACAACCCTCGCGCCCCTCGTCTAATCCGCGGCCAGTGAGGGGCTCGTCGCTCCAACAGTTCGTAACGGATTTAGAAACTAAGGGACCAGTCCAAACTTCCAGTTTCTATAACGTGGAACGGTTGATACGACGACTCGATGGAAATTGAAGTTCAAAGATTGGGGTCTGACTTTTGGAACTATTTCCTTTATGTTCAGACATGATGAAGTGACTAAGTAAGTTGAGCAATATAGCCCCACGCGGGTATCATTTGAAATATGTATTCGTTTGCTCTTGAGTGGAAACAAAAATATACTCATCATCATCATCATCATCATCTGACATGGAGCCGACTCGAGGGTCACACGAAAAATAAACGCATGATCTTGCAAAAATAGAAAATTCAGAACATTTTTCAAGTATTGTTTCATCAAAAAATGGAATATAATAACATACGGGACGTAAAACGCCATTCCAAAAACGATAGAACTGGAAAATTCTGCTTTAAAAGCATATTTTGACAAAACAAGGAGCGTGTTTGCAATATCCGACACTTATAATCATTACGTATATTATTTTTAGAAATAAAAATTAATAGAAATACGTGTCTAGTTTGAAACATAAAGCTCATTAATGTAAAAGTAAATAATTCTAACTCTAATTTAGAAACAGGAAGTTCAAAATGAAGTAGAAATTTTTAACTGTAATTTAGAAGTTTGAAAAGCGAGTCTTAATTGAAGGTTTTCTGGTATAAAAGGTAAAACGGTCTACAGTAGACTCTCGCTGATATGAACTTGATAACGAATTTATTTAGGATAAAAACAAAACATTTTATTGATCGAAATTAAAAGTTTATTGATTGTACGGTACTAAAGAATATTACAATCCATAAATAGCCAACTGGGGACATTTTTGTACTGACGCATTTCACAAAGTTAATGTAGGCGAATTGTATACAGTATAGTAGCCCTAGTTAGTTTACAAATTGTGAAAACGAAACATAAATACAGTTTAAAGTACAGTAGGTTTTAAATTTTAAGACGATTCTTTTGAGGTTCACCCGGATTAACCGGATGTTCGGACTAGCGCGGTCCGGATTAACGGGACTACTGTATCTTAAAAGTAAAAATTTCTAAGATCCGGTATGGAAAAATAAGCAATATTTACTTTAAATATACAGTTGCATTTTTATAAATTATTCATTTCCATTTATAATTTCTAGCTTGTAGAAAGTTTCCAGAGTTTACTAGAAAATTGATATATTTTAGATTAAAACACAGTATTTCTTTAGTAAAACTAGCAACTTCTAGTTTCAATCTAATAGTGTCGAATGTTTATATAGCGAATTTCTCCTTAATCCTTATACTGACAGCACTTTTATTTTGGCCCCTTATGTCGAACTTCAAATTTCTATTTAAGGAATATTTGGTAGCTTAAAAATTTAAAAACGGGCCGGTTTTCCCATTAAAGGTACAATGTTCTAAGGTAAGGTATATTTCACAGCCAGGTGCTTTTCTGGGAATTTGATACTTAGTTTACCACCGTCATCGGGGATTTCCAACCTTCTATGTGCTCCATAAAAATTAATAAATACACAGATTTGTATTTAAGTTTGTACCTACAATTTTACAAATTTAGTTTGCAGTTGTATTTGCATTCTTGCATAGGGTACTCATATTATTTATATCGTAAAATGGTGAAACGAATCAGAAGTTGTTTAAGTGTAATGTGAAAAGTTAAAGTTCTTAGATGAAATCGACAAAGGCGGGAAAAAGGATATAGCAGAGCGTTTTGGTATACTTCCGAACACACCACCTCTAATTTAAAAAAATCGTAACTCCATCATTTGACAACGCAAAGACCTAGAATCAGACATTCCTGCAGAATATGACGTTTTAACTGCATATTCCGCGGTTCGGCGAACATTTCAGTATTAAGAAGATGCACCTGAAGCCATGTTTTCTAGTTTAAACAACTGTGAAACATTTTGCAAAGAAAATCTTTATTTAAGCGTACCTTACACCTACAATTACGGAGTGTTTTAGTAATAATATACGTATGTATGCACCTACTTATAAATAAACATTTCCTAAAGTACTGCACATTCATTTTTGTGGCATTTAAGCAGTTTTGACAAGTTAAAACTATTGATACTCGGCCGCTTGGCACGTCGATATATGGAAGTTCGGCTGTAGTTTCTAATCTGGTATACAAAAATTTTAAAGCACAAACGTTCAGCATTAATTTAGAAATATGAAAAATCAAAATGTTTAATTTAAATGTAGAAATTGGTGATCTCTTATGTACGAATTTTTTAGTCGTAAAATTTCTAATTTTAAAATACCAACATCCAACTTAACGCTATAAGTTTGAAAGGTAAACATTCTTGGGTAAAAAATCGAAAATTCTAATTTAAAATTGAATTATTATCGAATAAATATATTAATTTCCAAATGGTCAGAACTTTAATTTGAAGTCCGAAATGTACAAACTCCAAAATTAAAAAAAAATCTATTCAATATTAATAGTTATACATATATGATTGCAAAGTAGAACTAGAAATTAAAAGAAGAAAGTTCCAATATGAATTTGAAAATTGCTATTTCTAATGTAAATATTGTGTTTTATTTTTTACGTTGCAGCTCTTCGACCATTACAGCAGACTTTTCAATCGTTTCTATATGTTAGTAAGTAAAATATTAAAAGGAATTTAGTGATAAAAACGTGAAAAACATTAAAAATTATGAGAATTGAAGCAAGACTGTGTTTCTGTAACTCAAGAGCCAATATTGTTTAAAAAACAACAGTACGGTAAGTTTTTCTAATACAATGCGTTTATTTTTATCAAATAATAATCCTTTAAACCACATACTATTTTGTTAGCGTTTATTTAGAACCATTTTACGTGAATACAAATGCAACTTCGTTAAAGTTATACTTGTTACAATATTTTACTTAAAGCTTTATTCCCCAAAACGGAATTGATTCTTGTATTTCTGCTTGATATTTTCATCCCATTCGCTTCTATTTGCAGTTGTTTGGACTACAATCCCAACCCACCTAATCCTTCCCGAGAAGATAGTAGTATTCCTATTCTAACAACTGTTAACTAGGGTGGATTTTGCTTTGAGTTCGTAATTGACACTACCATATTTCTCCTCACATATTCTTAGTTAATGAATTATTTCTTTCAAAAAGTGTACACACCTAATAATGTAGTATAAGTATTAGTTTTCGATTTGACTCATTGATTGTTAAATAATGTAAATTAATTGTAGTACTATGAATATTATACAATTTTAAGCTACATTTCAAGTGAATGCCAAAAATTGCAAGACATAATTACGACTAATAGGAGCTACTTATATATAATTCAGACTTAACGACAATTTTCACAAATCGTCAAACTTCTACAACATCCTCAAGTTTATCAAGTGAACAGCGGTTTACAAATAATTTATTTTGAGACATAATCAAGACAAATATTTTTTTTAAAGGATACTAGTCTACCAAGAATAGCTTCTAACTGTTTGCAAATATTTTTGTTCTTATAACAAATTTTATATTCGACACTATTTGCAAACCTGCTTTGTTATTTCGTATGCATTATTTCCCAAGAAAATCGTCAAACATTCTTAATAAACGCCTATTTTGTTTATTCGAATTAAAATATATCTTGTTATATCTTCTGTTTTTTCCAACCACATTAATACCGTTTGTTTTTTCGTAATAAACAAACGTTTGTTTCAGTTAAAGATACCGACAATACTTAAAAGTTTATGGAGGAAATGATCATTCTATACTATGAAAATATTGTTCAAAAAAAGGAAAATTAGAAAATTTCTCCATCGAATAATATTAATTAGGGCTAAAATGCAACCCCCTTCCCCGAAAACAAGTACTTTACAATGAAATTTCTCTAACACAGGCCTAGCGCTTATTACATGAAATCATACAAATAGCATAGCAATATTCAACATAAATATGTAGATCAATTCATTTATAATTAATAAACCTGTCAGAAAGAGTGTTATGGAAACACACCTTCAATACTAATCTAACAGAAATAAATACACGTATCTAATAAACAACATCCAGCATCACGCTTAAAAAAAGCGATGTGGGCGCTCACGTAAAAGCGCTGAGATTCCATCCGTCGACAATACTCGTATTTCCTTTCTAGGTGTTGTTTTCAAGTTGGATCCTCTAACTGCATACCGGCCTTGAAAATTTGGCGGGAATCATCTTAATACCTATTCACCCTGCCCGAACCTCTGCTCACAAATACTTCACGGCATGGGCCGCCACCGGATTTCGTGCACGTCAGCCCCGAACCTCTCCGTTGCGAGCATCCTGCGAAGAAGTTACGTGGACCGATGCTCCGGGTTACCTGTAGGCGTCCGGAACTGGTCTCATTCCTTACCTTTCCTAACCCAACCCGAGTTCGCTACCTGTCCATTGTTCCCGATACTGTTATTCATTGTATTTAGTGAGGTTACTCGCTGGTTGCTTGTTTTCTTTAGCCCAAGGTCTGGTGAAGGCGAGAGACGCCTGCGACCACTTAAATTTTCTACAATTTTATCCTTGGAGGCTTTCGTTGGCCAGGGGTCTATTGTACTTTTAAATTTTTGACAGCCAAGACCAGGTGAAATATTACCCGAGATGTGAGATTAGCTCTAAAGTTAAAAATGTTTGTAGAAGGCAAAGTTCATTGCTATCCGTTTGAAAAGGTTCTCAAGTCTTCTGTCTTTTACAAGAAAACCAGCGGTAGAACGGTATGAAGCAGGGTTGGCTAGTAATAGTTATTGTAGCTGGGGAGTCTTCGTCTGCATATTCATTACACAAGTTTTTGCTACATGTGACACTCCCAAAGCTGTAGCAAATCGATGAGAATATCACATTTAGTACCGGTTGGTTATTGAGAGAAGTAACTATTCTTCAATCATATTTATCCCTTATCTACTTAATATGTTGCCATTTGAAAATGCATACTCTGAAAGCCATCCAGTTATATAATTCAGTCCTGAAACAAGCACGCCTAATAACAGAAACATGTTTCTAATACCATCAAAACACGTAATATGAATAATGGGAAATATTCAGATATGGAGTAGGGATTATGAGATATGTTTCAATCATTTGGAAAACTGTAACTTAATCAGAGTGACCGGATGCTCTCCCAATACTCGGTTTCAAGCATCGTAAAATGTATTGGGAACCTACGATAGGTATATAGAAAAACTTGTGCTGCTAGAGAACATAAATTTCAAATGACTGTAAAGCCTACGTTCTTATATTATTTAGATACATACAAATATTGTTTAAAACATAACACAGCAGTCGTGTTGCCTACAGAAAGTGACACATTCCATTATTTTTCTTATCACACTGATAAGATGACCTAGAGTTGTACTATTTATAGCTACAAATTCTTATAAATCGTCACACATTGTTGGAAAAGACTAAATGTTAACCATTAAATCACCACCATCACCAAACCAACAATTCAAGACAGGTTAAATCAGATGATTTAGCAGGCCTTCTGTTGTTACCAATTCTACATATCCAATATTCACCAAACGGTCATTCGATTAATTTTTTATTCAGCTGGAATTGTGAGGGATGAACCCTCTTGCTGAAGCGTAATTACTGACAAAGTTCTGGACTAAGTTTTCTAAGAATTCTTCATTCATTTAGTAAAAAATCAGTTAACGCTAACCATTATACCCAGTTCGACATTGAAATATAAACTGTTTCTAATAACCGCCTTGTCTGTTAATTTAGAATTGTCGGTTACCCCATACCTACCATCGTTTCAGTTAAATAATCCAAGATTTACAAGCCGGCATTCACCAGAAAATGAACAACAGTTATTGAAATGAATTAATATTCCCAATTTAGGTTTGTAAAACCCTGATACAAAAGCAATTCTTCTGTTGTAATCAGTTTCACAAAGAGATTTCAATTTCATAAGACTGAATCTTTTACTTTTTTTTATATTTACGATTTGGCCACAGTTAAATCCAACATGACGTATATATACTGTTGCTTACATTATAAGATTTGCCTATATCTCTTCAGCTACAATAATAAATATTTCGGGTTACGGTTAGATTCTCTTTTAAATAGTTCTAACCGGGGAAACTAATTTCTACGGGATGACGTATATCTTGCAAGCAGTTTTATACCATTTT
>JABXWE010041097.1:0-15158 GCA_014611495.1 Limonius californicus | reverse complement strand
TTTTGAAAAAAATAGTCGTTGGGGTGCTTAAATATTTTGTAAAAGTGCGCTATTTAAAATCGGGAAATTACATGATATATGCATGAAATATTTAGTTTTCGCTACTTGAGGGATCACAACTTCCCACTTTCTAATGTTATGGTACTATGTCGGGGATTCGCCCATTATGTTGTTTGTTGTTACCTGTGTGCGCAAAAGTAAGGCCACAAGATAAAAACTACATGCAAGTAGTATGAGCAACATGTCTGCAAGGTGAATTTCGAAAATATTATAAAATGCACAAGATGGTTAGAAAGGTAAATAATAGAAATTTTATTACATTTGGAGTACATAACAGAATAACACGTATTTGATCACTAAAAAATTTTCGTCAACAAACATGTTTGTTGATATTTTTATTTGTGATGTTACCATTTTTCTTTTTCGGTGGTAGAAGCTGCACATTTAGAAAGCAGACAGTGCTAAATTAATTTAAGAAATGTTTTAGTGTACTAAATTTTTTTTGCAGGGGCCTCGATGGGGCGGTACGAACACGTGTGAAATGCGGTCCGATAGGCCGCGTGGTCGAGCCTCGGCTGAGGCGACCGTATTTCACTTAATTAAGTTTAGGGTGCACATTGCATGAATGGTTAGTATGTAAGGGACCCCCCCCCCGGTTGCAGGGGTGGACGGTATTATGAATGAATAAAAATATATGTATATGTATAAATACTGTTTTTGTGCACTTATATGTAAACATTTTTCTTACATAAAAACAAAAAATTGAAAAAGCACTTGTAATTATGAAAAAAATTGACTACAAAATGTGGGGTGTCAAATCACCTCGCCATAGTATAAATATTACTTGAAAACACGATAGTTAATGATAAAATGAAACCATTTTGACTATTTAAATAGCGCTAGGAGAGAAAATAAATTGCTACTGTTAATGTTAAGAACCTCTAGAGGGCACAACGTTTAAAAATGGTCCTTTTGGAATTTGAATCAAAATGTTTCCCTTGCTATACGAAGATCATTGACAGACACTCATCCACTGAGCTGTCGCTCCTGTGTGTAATAATGCTGCCAGGCTAATAAGATTCTTTATTTAATTTCGAAACCGATTTAACCTAGACAAATTAACGCATTCGTGACTGTAATTGGTAGCGGTTGATGTAAATTAAAGTTTAATGTAAATATATCATTTAGGAGTAATTGGGAAGATACCTGTTTTCGCATTTATTATCCCTGTAGTATACAGGTCGACGGTAAAACCCCGGTATATATTTTCTTTTCCTTAAAGACATTAAAACCATAACATTGTCTTTAAATACTGATACACTGTAATGGTGAAATACGGAGTTTAGGAATACTGCAACAGTATTACAATTATTTGTTTGTACAAAAATCGGATAATATGACTTTATGAATTTTAACTTTCACAAACATTTCCCTTAAAGTTCAAATTCCCTGTTAATAAATTATAATGTGAAATACGAATTCACATTGTATTAATTTCGTAATCAAATACCATACCTATTTGGAATTGTATTTAACAAAATATTTGTTATTTCTAAGGCTTGTAAAACTATGAAAGAATCTCAAGCACGTGTTTATTATTTTCTGTACGAGCGGGTAAAATTGCGTTAGGAAATTCGTTGGGGTTGCAGTGGGAAGAGTAAAAGTTACACATGCCGCGTTATATTTTGGTATTAATTATTTTTAGGGGTCAAACAAAGTAAATGTTTGTTTACTATTTGTTCGAGCAATTTTGTTCCAATTCTCCCTTTTTATAGGTACGTAAACGAGCGATTAGTAGCAGCTTAAAAGCTCGACCCAGAAATAACCCTCGTAGATTTGTCAATTATCCGGTACATATAATTAAATAAAGTACCATTTGGGCTATTGATTCCAATAACCACTATCTTTAGTGACAGCCTGGGGCGCATACACGCATAGTAGTGCACCATTAGCCCACTTCAATGTCTTTTACTGATTTCCTGTGTGCCACAATGACGTAGTAGTTGGTCGACTGGAGCTTACATTTTGGACGACCTTAAACCCTACTGAGCCTATAACACAATATCAAAACTAACTTTCTGCGTTACAGGTAGTATTATGTTTTGATCTACCAAATTGTTATTTGGTTTGCCATTTTATTCCGATTATAATTATGGCATCCTATTTTGAACTGCCCTGCATATTGTTTTCTGAAGGATGTAATTATTTTTATATAATTATTATAATGATTGAAATGATTCATTGATTAGGTTGGGTGTATCATCCGTTATACCACCTTCGCTGACGTGTGGGTAACTACCTTACAGTGATGATTGCTTATTAATTAATTATGATCTGTATTAGTAGTGGGCGAGCCTTTTCTCAATAACAATCCTGATGACCTGTATTACAATATTAGCATAAAATGAATATAGGATCGATTACGTACTACGAGTTCAGCAAATTTGAATAGTTAAACACAAATAGTAAAATGTTTTTAAGGCCAAAAAATTAATAATCTTAATCTGGAATCTTTTGTTTACCTTAACAAAATTACAACTAATTATAATTTTTAACGGGGTTTTTTTATAATTATTAGAACTGAGTAAAGAAAGTAATTGTGCTATTGACCTAGTAAACATAAACCAAATTAATTTGGTAATGTACCACTGCTAACATTTTTATACAAATTTTAAATGAAAACCTATGACGTCATGCCCTAGAAAAATATTTTCAAGGTACGTCGCATTGTAAAAGAACAATTTATATTTTATAACAATATCAGCTGCTTTGTCTCAACAAACAAGAAGCAAGGTTGCAGTGTATTTGTCTGTTCTTTTTTAAAAGTGAGATTAAATCTATAAACTAGTTGTCCATAATCCTACAAATTTGCCGGTTGTAGGGCATATACGTCCAATTGGAAGTTGTTTTATAGCAAAGTTAAAACGCTTGTTATGTAACGGCATCAAAATATAAACAACATACAAATATTTGAACGTGACGTCTCTTAGAAACTACATGACACGCACTGGATAAATCTATTTTATAAAACTCTTGGAAAAATATTAACGTAATATCAGGAAATATCAAAACATCTTTTTTTTTCAATAGTAAACCTTAAATGCCGTGTTTATTATCAGCAAGAATACGCAAATGAATGTTCAAAAAGCAAATAGGTTTATCGATCTGCCTTACATATTCTGATATTTCAGCTCCCTTTTTCGTTAGTTAATTGTATTTTTGCTTTAAATTTCAAATTCCAGTTACTAGGTCTACAAACATTTATGGAAATATTTTTTTATTACAAGAATTTTATTCAAAAACCAGGAGTTATTTTTTGCAAGTAGTAGTTTTTGCAGTGTTGTTATGACATTCAACGGTAAATTGCTAAACTAATCTAAAATGCCCAGTGTAGGTGTAAACAATTTGTGTTAATTGTTGTAATTTTAGAATAAATTTTGTTATTACATAGTATATCTGTTACAACCACTTGCTATTGAAATAATTACATTGTTATTCCATCTAAATTATTACAAAAATTGGGCGTAATTAATAGTTTAGTACTTTAATAATTAAGTTATATTTGAAAATAAATGATAAAAAATACTGGAATATATTATAAAATTCCTTTTCAGATGTGAGTTTAATTTCTAACCGTTACAATATATAATTGATAACCAAATATATTGGTGTTTTATATCCTGATCGTAGCCTTGACAGTAATATTTAATGCAGATCATTTTGAGATACCCTGTATAAATGCTATTCATTATGTTATTTATTAATATCTATAAAATGGATTTTAATCTTAATATTGACAGGCGGAGGCCAACCTTATTCAGAAAAATGTTCTGTTATGACTTTACTCTTTTTTAACATACGAGGAACTTGCCAAAACAGAATTAATATTGTTGAAACAATGTGTTTATTGTTAGCAATAATATATCCCCACAAGCAAAAGAATGTTCAAAAAGCACATACGTGTATAGATTCGCCGTACATATTAATTGATATTGCAGCTGCCTTTTCCCTAATAAATCTTCGATAGTTAGTTAGTTGTATTTGCGTTTTAAAACTAAAATTCTTGTTACCAGGCCTGAAAACATATGGAATTAAATATGTCTTAAGATATTACAGAAATTTGATTCAATAACCACCTCACTAGTTTATAAAGTCCACTATTAAAATCTAGTGGGGTAGGAAGCACGTAAATACTGTTGCAAACTAAACATTTACTTCATCAATGCTCGTTATATCCGGAATCTCGTTCTACTCGAGCGAGATGAACTATAGTTGCAACAAACGATTTGCATATTACTAGTTCATGCTTATCAATTAGAACATTTTTGTAAACAATTCGGCAAAATACAGACTACTATAATTAAGTATGTTTATCAAAGTTTTGGTCCCTCAAATAACAAGTACTGAAACTCAATCGTAGGCAAAATATTTCTTATATAATTGAAACATCCTGGTAAACGTGATTCTACATTTCGACAACAGTATTAAAACTTAAATTGTTTATGACGAGGGTCATTTAAGTCCCTTCGAAGGACAAACCCACATCTGGCAAACACATTTCAGAATAACTTATTTTTACAATCATCATTTAAAAAATTTTAAAAGGACTTGTCATTGCAGGCATATTTCTCGGGAAGGTTTAAAATTTTAAACTGGTTTCAAAGATATTTTCTTTTTGTTCTTGTTTGTTTTGCTACCGAGATGTTTATTGGTTAATAATTGCACAAATATTTTGAACGCAAAGTGTTGGTAGAAATAATCAGTTACAATTAGTAAGTTAAACTTTCTCCAAAAGCACGAACCATTTCAAGCTGATATGTTAGAAATGAACAGCTGAAAATGTGAAACCAATCTTTGAACCTTAATTTGTATATTTGGTTTTTATTTTGTAACGGACAGGAGCAGTCTTTTTAAAGATTTTTTTGCAAAACGTTGAGTAAAAATTCTGTTCATTGATTTCTTTAACGTGTGACCATTATGTTTATTTAGGCCTTTTATGTTTAATATAATTATTATCAAACAGATGTATCACTTATGTTTTATAATTTTTTGCTTGTGTTTGATTGTATGACCTTCTGTTTGTTTTCAATAACGACTGCGTGATTTAAACTTTTATAGATTGATGTACCAAAATAACTTAAGTTGTTTGTTTATTTGAGAAGGTTTAAGTTCGTATTTTGCATGTATTGAAGGTAATTAGTCAAAATTTTACATTTAAAACTGGTAACGCAAAACTACGAGAATCGTTAACATTTTAATGATAACCATGTGTTTAAAAGTCTCAATTTTTTGAATAAGCTCTCATTACCAAGAAATCTATTTATTGCATATTCATAAATGCCTGTCTGTAATTTAATTTTTTAGAGTTAACTTTTAACTGGTTTCTATTTTTAACAACATTACTAAGAAGTAAAACTTCCTTCAGTTTACAGTGGTAACTGTGGTAGATATTTACTACAAAGTTGTTTTCGTTTCTTGGGTATATTAATGAAAATAAATACGTTTTAGATTTATAATCAATGATTTAGCTATAGTTTACAGATATACCATGTTATACACATTGAATCAATGAGAAATGTGAGATGGATAACTACAAACAGTTTTAATGTGTTCAAGCATACTTTATTTTTTTTAAAACAGTTTTTTGAAAGGTTTTGTAAAGTATTTTAAGCTGTTTGAAATAATTGCTCTTAAATCTAGAAAATCTATAAATAATTTTAATTCACTGTTGAATGTTTTCAAGTGTATTACCAGCGAGTTATTATTATATTTGATTTGTTTATCTCGCTACGATTATGTTATCAACGGTCACACGCTTTTAGGTATAACATTATGTAAAAAATGCTGGATAATCACGCAAAAGCTAATTTCATTTATCGATAATCGGATGGTTCGTTTATATATACCTTTCTAAATTTTTGATCTATTTTTGATAGAAAAAAATGATGTGACTAAATTTTTGGCAGAAAACCTGCTTTGCTATTACACAGAAACCATTTTTAATAATACCAAGTGTAATCGTGTTTATTTTTAAGACATTCTAGTTTACATTCAGCGTGTTCTAAATTTAGTCACATTTATTTGTATCTGATGTGCACTGTATACAGACGAAGTTCAAAGAAAAACAGTGATAGTATACGACGAGAAGATATTTTAAAATGCTGGGAGGCCTTTATCTATCACATTTTAAGTGAGAGGGTTTTTTTTATAAATTATGCTGCTTTGGTATCTTAATCACGTTGCGTAAATGACTGTACATTTATATTGCATTCGTTAACTGAAAGGTTTTACTTTTTAGTGAAAACATTGCGGAATTGAGTTTTGTGTTACGTTTATTTGATGGATCTATTGCAATTTTTTCACATTCAATTTAACCTTTAAATTAATTCAAAACTAACTGTTTTAAGGAGGTACAAATGCAAGTAATTGTTGGTTTTAAGGAGTATTTCATGATTAATACTTGATAAATAGAATTACGAATCTACTGCTCGAATATGTCAAACATTTCGTTGAATTAACCCAAAAGTATTTGCTTCCTACATACATTTTTATGCAAACTATTTCGAGCTTAGTATTACCATACGTCCATTAAAAATACTTGCGTGCTAAAGTAAGTTATGTTTCGTGAATACACATTTTTTTATACAAAAATAAATAAAAGTAAAAGACTTTAACAGCTAACGATTTGCAAGTCTGTCAAAATTCCTGAGAGTATTGAATTATTTTGCAAAGGTGGCAATAATTTTAGGTTACCTGTAAAACTTCTTCTCAGGTAAATAGACACTTTTAAGAAGTTTAAAGATGATTAAATGAGTGGTTTGTGCTTTGTAAATTCCATTTCTCGTCTCAGAATGGCTAAAACTTGACGCGCTGGTTCCTGTGAAATTTTCGTAAGGTAGAAATTACAAAAGTTATAATATTCTGCGCAAGTTTCACATAGATAGAAAATACATTTTAATTGTCTTCTAAAGCACAAGTTTATTTCGTGCAAAATTGTTGTTCGTAAGAAAGTAGTCTGTTACCTGTTTTACCACATCTACATGATTAATAATTAAAATAGCAATTTTTTTATTGTAGTTATAATTTAGTTTGTTTTCCTAGAAAATTGAGGTCATCACTGAATATATTACTTCTTCGCTCTAAAGAATATTACAACTAATTTGAAGTCCAGCATTTTTTGTGGGAATTCCTTTATTTTGGATGTATAAAAATTAGAAAACGCCATTTTCATTGCATTGCAAAGGAAGTTTCCCTATAATTCTTATTATTCTTATAATTCTTACTCGCGACTAAAGTAAATACATACAGATTTTTGAATGCATTTGCATCCGTTTATTATATTAGCATATTACACTTGGTCTATTCGCAGTTCTGTAATAGTGTAAAATATTTGCACGTGTACGTGCTGTCCCGTGAAATGACAATTTATTAGTCATGCCTTCTCCGATAATACCGAATGGAATAAAACGGCACAAGAAGTTATTTATGTAGAACACAAAAATGAAGAACATTAATTGGAAAATTATATACTACATTTAATAATTATCCTTTGTTTATTTTATCTCGGAATTTCATTAGACCGTATTCAATATTTCTTTTTGATTAGAATACAGAATATCTAGTTAAGATAATACAAACGTTTAGTATTATGAGTACCTATGCATAATAATGACTCAAACAACTTCTATGAACTTTGTTTCATGCGAAGTATTACTTAGAAGTAAGTTGTTTTTACTAGATTTTGTGGTTTTTGCAGCCACTATCAGGGCCGTCCCCAGGGTGTGTGCTGCCCTCAAGCAAACGTTTTAATGCAGCCCCTTCGCGTTGTTGTCCATAAAATATACTGTTAAACTAAAAATTTTCATGTACTGTTTTGTAATTAAAAAAAAAACAATCGCACAACTCTTTCTATTTTGTCCTATTCAATTTTTATAATTAATAATATATAAAGTTTAAAAAAAAACATACTCGTAAGTAGTTTTAATTAATTTTAATTTGTTAAAATATTCTTCCGCGCGAATACCAACATATACCACTATGCCGTAAGATAACAAAGAATACACAACGGCATATAATGCAAAAGGGGGGCAAACTTGAGTATAAACAAAACTAAGTTAATTCGAAGTGCACTATATTCAATAGATATGTGT
This sequence comes from Limonius californicus, assembly GCA_014611495.1. Classification (NCBI taxonomy): domain Eukaryota; kingdom Metazoa; phylum Arthropoda; class Insecta; order Coleoptera; family Elateridae; genus Limonius; species Limonius californicus. Next base: position 7,008 of record JABXWE010041097.1, on the reverse strand, counting down.
ATATAATAGCACTGGTAATATCGGTTATTGTTTCTTTGGGCTGAATGCCGCGGAGGACAACCCAAGGAATTATGCACAAGGGAATCTGACAAAGACTAACAGGGCTGAGTTACAAGTGTTGAATTGTCGAGGAATGCAGAGTTTCTCGATAATTGCTGGTCCGGTACAAAATTCGCACACGCTTCTGTTGACACTTGTTTTTGCAGTGACCCTGTTAAGGAACCAAATGCCAGTTCGGGGGTTGAGGGTGTAAGAAGTCGGTAGAACAAAGACGGTAAGGTCATAACAGCTGTTTGCCAGGAAATAGGAATGGCACATTTTACGTGAACGCAACAACCATCACTACTTACGGCAATACGTCTGGAAGCTCTGGAAAGTAGCATAAACATACCAGCTAAATTGGTCGATTATGTGAATTGTTAGCAAGGTTGTACTTTTAATAATAAACGTTTGGATTAGTAACATAAATTATTATATTATCTTTTATTATTTTAAACCATTTAATGGCGTTTTTAAATTAATTTCTAAATGTTTATATATTTATAACAATTTATATAAAAATATTATATTATTTATAAGAAGTGCATATTCAATTATAAAAACAATTATTCAAATCCAAATCTTGCTTTTGATATCTCTTTTGCATTATTTTGTACTGTAATTTAGTGCAGCATATTTTCACAGCAAAAATGTTTTTATGCAGACTAGTAACGCAAAGATTCCCGTATCAAGTAGCCAAATTTTCTCGGTACTTCTAAGTATGTTCCTCGATCATGCACTTTCGTTAGCTGACGCCTATACTAACTAGTGATTGATTGTAATTTGTCGCCCCTGCGAAGCGCCGCCCTTCTGCGGTGCGTGAGTTGTGTATGTTGTGTTATCCATTGTAAGTACGACCTTTAAGGGTAAATTGATAAACTAATCCAAAATGCCCAGAATGGTCTTAAAAATGTTTTGTTAATTATTCAATTTTTAGGATAAATTTTGTTAATACATCGTACATCTGATATAACCACTTTCCGGTCAACATTTATTTAACTTTGGTAATTACATTGTTTTCTCAGCTAAATGATCACAAAACTCAATTGTAGTTAATAGTTATAACTTTAATAAGTTGTTTTGTAATCTACATAAATATTAAAAATACAGGAAAAGTCGGAAAATCTCTTTTGACAAAGAAATTTAATTTATAGCTGTTTCAAAATATAATTAGAACATCCATCTGGAAAAGTGGAAAGCGATATTTTAAACCCACATATATTGGGTGCTTTATATTGTGACAGTAAATTTTACTGCAGATCATTCTGAGATCCTGTATTAATGATAGTTACTCATATCTGTAAAATGGATTTTAATGTTAATTGCCTTAGACGGGGGCCAAATCTTATCTTAGGAAAATGTCGTAACATACGAGGAACTTCCTGAAATAGAATGGATATTGTTGAAATAATTTAAAATGTAATTCTTCTTCCATCTATTTACAGTACACCTAACACGACAATGTAAAAAATAATAGAAATATAAATTACAGTGAAAATGTTATTTTTATAATGCATTTATAATTACCCATTTAAAATAATGAATTTTCGTTGCAAAATACACTTAAATCGCATTGTTTTAAGTGGTTTGAAACCAGATGCTCACTGTTAGGTAAATATGATTTAGACGTAACATCCCCGGATAAGTATAAAATAGAAAAACAAAGATATTGTAGTAATTAAGTATTACAAACAGAAATGATAACAAAATTATTTAATCAATTAGTTATATTAGGTGGGTCCTGAAAATTTATACAATTTATTGATATTTGAAATAAAATGCTTGAAGATTATGATAAATCAATTATGGCTTTTTGTGTAATCGAGTTGCTGTATTTTAACAATATGGACCAACAAAGGCTAATATGTTGACCACATCTATAACAATATAGCAAAATAATTGTGGCTAATCTTCGGTTACTCTCAAATTAAAAAGATAAAATAAAGGCTTATGTTTTTAACATCAGCCGATTTCCGCTACTAAGGCCAATCACCGACCTCGTTTAGTTGATTTCTTTAGGTTAACAAGTTAACTAGTATTTTCCGGTAGCGCCTACAAATTTCCAACTTTTTGATAATTATTTCGAATAAGCTATAAAGTTTATTGTAACAATGGTTCACATTTAACATCAAAATAATTATGGGTGAATAATATATTATTACATTGATAAATTTGTGGACTGATAACGAAAACCATTGAGATAAATAAAATGTAAACAAGATAAACTCTAATGTTGTAGCATAATGTAATTAATGCATAAGTTGATAAAATAAGAATCATCCAGCTAAAAGAAATAATAGAACACTGAGATTGTCGTATCAAACGCTTTGATTTTACTTTAAATTATCTTCTTGCCACTTTTTTAATGTACACTGTGGAAAAATAATTGATTCTTTTATATAAGTATATATTGATAAGAGTAAAAATACAATGCAAGTCTTTTATTAAGTACCCGCCTATCAGAATCCCTATCACGTTATAAGTGCATAGAATAATTAACGTAAAGAAAGTGATTTACTCCAGTCTACTATTTATAATTAAAATAATCGATGTATTACGAACTTCCTGTTTTTATTAATTTTCTGCTACTGTTAACTGTTATATATTCGACTGGGTAAAGTTTCTCTTGAGTAGAAGTAATAATATTTCGTGTTGTTTGAACCCATTAAGCTGTAGGTCCACTATGTCTGTGTAGGAGATCTATAAGTGGTAAAAGATTCGTCTCAGAAGATTTGTCTGGGTATTTCTTAAAAAATGTGTAGCTGTTATAAAAAGGTTTACGGGTTAATAATTTTCAAAATGGTGTGTAGCATCCGAACGTTCGTACATAAATAGAATAAACATATTTTTATGTATGTGTAAGTACGATAATATGAAATTATTGAATTCATGTGGTTCAACCCGTATATGTTGTAGGTCTTGTAAATTACATTTTTGAAAAGTCACGTTTCTGTTTTTGTATGTAATCCTCCACGAATGCAACTGTTTCTCAAGGAAATTCATTGAATAGTTATCAGTTTACTATTTATTCAGTGGTTTTACCTACGATTACGTGATCAACAATCTTTTCATAGAATTTGCTACAATTGTTTGCATCAGAGAAACGGGGCTATCCAAAACAAAACGTATACCTGCTTTTGATTAGTTATAAATATTTTGTCATAAGATACTGCAAAACAATTAAAAATAACTGGTGTTAAAATCCCTAATTGGCGGTATAGGATATACAATTTTGATATTTATTATAAGGAAAAACCAAATTTTTTTTAGTCAAATATTAAATATTTCTTTGACTGTGTTATTCATAAATGCTTCGTTAAAAATGTTTGCCTGGATGGGAAAGTCAGTAGATTAAATTTAACCTTGAAATATCAGAAAGTTTTATTGTTAATTACAATAATAATGTTTGCTGTAATATTTTAATAATTACATACATATTATGGAGGAAATATTATTGCATCTTTGAATTGTTCTTTTTCTTTAAAGTCTGCTAGTTAGTTTAAGTAACCTTTGATACTGGAACACGACTTGTTATGCAAATCAAGAGTGTATAATATAAATCCATCCAAAGCGTTTTTTTTTGTTACAGAAACACGAAATGGTTTAATATAATACTGCCGTCATTAGAATAATAGTTAATGTACAAATAGAAATAATGTCGCCATCAAATTAATTTTCACAGATTAAAGTAAAAGGTCTACATAGCAAGAAAGCTGTTGCTCACTATCGTCGCTTTGCGTATTTCCTTGGAATTGGGACAGTAGATAAACCTTTATCGGTCAATTTCGTAGCGAAATTTAATTAATCCATGAGAGGACGCTGTTGTATTACTTGTCTTAACAGAATTCCCCACTAGGCTGATCACCGTTTTACCTTGCATAATTGCGAAAGTGGTCCTGTTAAAAAATAAATAATATTGAACTTTCACACCATGTTGTTCGATCTAATTGATGCATGTTGAAAAGATTTTGCAATAGAGTTTTACAGTGCAGTATTGACCGAATTTTTGTAACAGCTGTTAAAACTGTTTGTTTCACATGTAGCACCAAGCAAATAGAGAAATTTTGTTAAATTTAATTAAGTTTTTATATATGTATATTATTATTTACACGAATATTATTTTTTAAGTGCTTTGAAAACTTGTTGCCTTTTTTTAAAATGGTGAATAGTCTCAATTGAACAGATATCTCATTCTAAATAGGAAAAAATCAGGAAACATAAATGTCATCCGCAAACTGATGTTTATTATAGGAGCATCTTATAAATAATTCAATTGGTCAAATGAAACTGTGCCAGTTGTTTGTGAATAGCTACAACGAAAAAAAAAACATAAGTCATAAACCATTTATAACACGCACAGTTACCGTTCTTTTTTAAAGCCCGTTAATAACAATATTTGGAAACTTTCCCCTTCGAAATGCTTTAAATCTGAATGTGGGAATATAATATGACGATATTTGCACGCCTTAAATAATCCATTTGCTTTTTTATTGTGCAAATATGAAAATGTAGTCGATATACTCTATTCTATACTAATAGCTTTTATGAATGAATTAACAGAACTACAAACCAGTGAACCATTTCATTCAAATAATTGTTTCTAAAGACAATTATGTTAGAATTACGTAATTTTTTAATTTTCTTAGTCTTCTGCCACTTCGCATTAAAATGGTTTTAGTGTAACTCGTATTAGGTCGATTTTTTCTTCTGGGGGTGTTTTAGTTCATGGTAGTTGTAGGAAAGTTCTCTCCATTACATTATATATATTCCTATATACAAATGTAGTTGGAAAGTAAACATATTCGTTTTTACTTTAATCTAAAGCCAACTAATAAATATGTGTCTGTTTAATTAAAAAAGAAAAGAAAGTTTTGAAGAAATAATCATTGCAATCAAAATTTATGTTAATTTCATGATCCACTTATAATTATGTTCGCATCCAATTACAAGGTGTTTTATATAACTTCTCCCACTTCTCTATTGTATGGCCACCACGGGGCATGTTGCATTAAATGGTTTATGTATTTGGAAATATTTTGACCTGCCTTGCTTATCTATTTTGTAGTTTATTTGAATTTTAATTACAATAACTGGGGCGAATGCCTTATAAAATACCCATTAGAGAACTACATCAAGACGCTTTCATTATAAGATCGTTTCAAATATCAGTGTGCCCTGGAAAGTTTTTGACGCTTTCATTATAAGATCGTTTCAAATATCAGTGTGCCCTGGAAAGTTTTTACCATATGGGAAGCTTATTTATTTTAAAATTCACTAAAAAAAATCACTCTTCTTAAAAAGTTCTGCTGTGTGATAATATTGAAATTTGGGATGTAAAATTCCAAAATTGTCTCAAGAGAGAGACGTACTCTTAATTTTTATTTTAAAGTAAAATGTAATAAGAAATTGGTACTTAGAATTAACATCTGTGCTTAAATACAAAATTCTATAAAGAATTTATCAAAGTAATGTGTACCGGATGCCATCAAAAGTATAGTTAACTTTTTCCACTTGTGCGTAATACGCTTCTTAAACCTCTTGTTACATACCATTAATTACGTATTAATAGCATAATATTTTATTAACATTTTCTTATTACCTTCTGCTCTAAAATTGAAATTAAGGGTACTTCTCTCTTGGGGCAATTTTGAGTTTTAACATTTTTGGTGGCCCTGTAGATGGTATATCAAGTTTCAGAAAGCAGAACTTTTTATGAAGAGTGAATTTTTTGGTAAATTAAAAAATATATAAGTTTCCCATTTGGTAAGAACTTTCCAGGACACACTGTATATGTACATCTTCATTCGAGATTTTCCAGAAAAAAATTAAATGTTTATCAGCAAATTGTTATCGTTATTAGTTTATTTTGTACCTAAAATTTAAACTCGATCATATTTTACAAACCATCATCTTTCTACGTTCTCATACATTTTATAATTCTTCGTTTATGAGGCAGCTTCTTTTTTTACCATATACGGCAGCTTACAGGGATTCGCTAAATATTAATAAGCCATGTATTATGTTGTTTCTTGAGTTTTCTTCTAGTACAGAAACAAGGTAATAATTTAAAATTTAATACTTGTTCACGGTAGAGTATAGATTGGTAGCGTTCAATAACAATATATCACGAAGGGTGGCAGGGATAAATAGAAGTCGGAGTATTTGATTAGCTGCTCTGTTGTAGAGCTTTCTATTTTTGCAGTTTTGCTTAAATAGACTATTAATGTCGTGCTTGTACCCGATATAACCTGAGGTTTGCTTTAAACAAGTTGTTTAGTTGTCAAGATGTGTGTAATTCTATGTTATTACTGTTATTGCGGAAGCACAAAATGAACGTCGTTCCCATCACGAGTTATACAAGTCGGTTCGTACGAACCAGATGAACCCGACGTGATCTGTACCTCAATTAGAATGACTGGGCGCAATTTTTTTAATTGGTAGAGCTTTTTATTTAAATTAATTAGTTAGGAATTTGGAAGCCATAAGTACTACCTTATTCGAATGTATCGCCTTTTATTTTTATTCGGTTGTCCTCGATATAATACGCAATGTGACCATGTGACCTTCTGTTATTATCAGCAACAATGTATTTATTAAGAATTGTGTTGGGATTAATACTGGTAACGGAAACACGCGAGAAAATTTCTTTATTTATTTTCAAGATTATTTTTCAAATCCGGACTATATTTTTGCTGTTTTTCATAAATTGCTTGGTAATTTAGAACGCTTACATGCATACATCATTCTTGAAATATGACAACGTAAGTAAATCACAAGTTGAGTGTGTATATAAACCGTGTTCAAAAACTCCCACGTTTATAGTAGGCTGTGCATCAGTTATGCGTCGGTAAATGTATGTCGCTTCATAACCAGCTGCCGAGCCGCAAACACCTGATATTTTGAGGTTATCTAAATAATTGTTATTTGACAGTTGATTACTTGTCTCTCCTGTAAGTAATTAGTTCCAAA
>JABXWE010041096.1:0-10127 GCA_014611495.1 Limonius californicus | reverse complement strand
AAAATATGAGAAAAATTATTTTAAAAAAACTTTTCTGGAATTAACATATGGGAAATATGTCTCTCCTAGTATACAATATAGTATAAGACCCCCCCCCCCCTTCTGAGAATTTGAAAACCCGGCGCCTATTACTCCAGTTATTTAAAAACAGGACACTTTAGCAATCGACTAGTTTTATCTCAATTCAAAAACCGTTTCAAAATTGCATAGCATAGCTATAACTTTCGGTTTCAATTTAAATGCGCAGCAAAACAATATAAATAAGTTTATTGTACGAAAACATGGCACGAGAAAGCACGACCATAGAAGATGGTATCGCTTCACAACAGCCTTCATACTACCACCTACACGCGTCTGTATCTGTGCTGGTTTTTGGCACGCCTCGGCCGCGTGCCTCTTGATAGCTTTCTTTAGAACTCTGGCTTCGTGCCTGAATTTCTTCAGAATGTCAGGAGAATCAAAATCTACAGAATTCAGATTATTATTTTCATACTTTTCAGAAGACGCTAAGAAAGGTTCCTTAAAAACTAGTTCTAAAGGAACTAGAAAGCGTCTCCCACCTAATGGACAAACAAAGGTGTAAGCTGAATAATACATAATCCTCATAATAAAACATGTTAACTTTGCGAGTTTACTAGAGAGCTTGCGTTAATATTGACAAACCCTTAATGTTGGCTCAAAGACTTTTAAGCAGTCTATGTTTAATTTGGGGATGGAAACAAATTTGTATCAAGGTACATCAAATGGCTAAGAATCAGTCAAGAAAATACAGAAAAATGATTGGATATCACCAAATTTACTGTGAGCACAGGAAAACCTTTTTGTACAAATATTTATTCTCGCGCTTTATGTGTGCGAATCCAGAAATTCCTCTTTACATAGGACTACATCTGGGTCTACAAACTGAGGGATGATCAAAAACTACGCCAAGTAATTCTCCTTCACTCCCTTTATGACGATCATTCACAGCTGATGTGGAAGGTATTGACACAATCAATACAATGTAGCTTGCTAGGTAAATACTGAAAAAGAGCATTGTTGTGTCAAGACGATTTACATAATTAAATACAATAAAAACTCTATTATGATATCATTCTTTTGCATAATACATACAAAATATTTGTAAGAAAAGGTTATTTTTCAATCATCTAAAACCACACAAACCACGTACGCCCGTTCAATATTTTCGGCTACGACTTGTTTTCCAAATTGATGCTGTCATTCGGAAAAAGGAGCTGATCAAGCTACTAATGCTTACTACATCTGACATGTACAAGTTGAACAAAAACTGTAAAATATTTTATTTCGGGGATGTCCATCGGGAGCAACTGTTTCCTCCTGCCCAAAGTGCTTTGAAGGCAGTATATTTTATTCACTATTATTTTTGTTGTGGGAAAGCATCTCGTAGACACGAAAAAACTGTTTATTTCGATGTTTTCATATAACATGTTCAGTTTAATACTCCACAATAACTTGACTTATCGATATTTCGTGTTTTTTCTTTTCTACTGCAATTTCTCAAGAACAAACACATCAATTTCGTACCCCTTCGGAAAACCATTTCCCGACAACTTTCATTTCAGTTATGATAAATATTTTCAGGTCCGATATACTTTGTAAAAAAATTGTTTAAAAGCTACGGTTTGTTTCTGTTGAATCTGTAAACCTTCAATCTTTAACATTAGATGAAAACAACCTTAAATATACGTTGCATGAATACTCGATTTCAAAATGTAAACAACAAAGCCACCAAGTGTACCAACGTCTTTGTTGTATCACTTCGCCTCTATTTGCTCACTTTATCTGTTTACAGGTTATGAAGCTCTTCCACGTGTTTGCTTCGCACCGTAACCATAAAACGATTACCCGGACATGCATACAAATGATATTTATACATATATACCGCATATTTATGTAAGAAATGTAGTGGAAAACTTGTAAACATTCTGGTTACGATCAATTTCGAGTTACTGTAAATTTAACACCACCATTACGTTCTCTAAATCATATCGTATAATCGAAATATTGTGGTAATATAATCAAACAATTATGCTTTGTATTTTACAACAGCAACCAACGACACGCAATTGAATCCTATCATTCAAATGATGAACCAGCCTGGTTTTGCATAGTGTCATTTACACTATGTAAATTGGAAGTATAACTTGTAGCGGTATTATTCGCGTGGTTTTACAGAAACAAAATCGATGATAAACGTGCAAACTAGTTTATCTCGCAACAATGCCTTGAGTGAGTGAGTGCAGGTATAGGAAGTATCGGCAGATTGTTCCAACTTAATAGAAATAAATTATGGCTGCCCGCGGAAACATATAATCGTGAACGAATAATAGTAACATTATTCGTAAAAAACAATGATATAGGTTTTCCATTATAATTATTTAAAATTTGTTTTCGTTCCATTTCAATCTCTTCCTCATATATAAAACCTACTTGTTCAAATTTGCACATAACTCTAAGCATTTTGCCACTTCTTCTGACCTCAGAATCATGTGAGAAAAGTGCATTTGCATTTAAATTATATTCATATAAAACTAGTTATCTACCTGGAATTGGCCACGCTGAAACTGAACCAACTGCAAAGGGATTGGAATCGCATACAAATCAATGGAGGAAAATTATTGGTTTACTTAGAATATTCAGTAAAACAAAAAGATCGTAATCTTCTGGAAAACATCTCGATTACTTAAAATCATTTCCACGGCAACTTTAAAGTGGTTTACTTGAACTATGGAGGACGATACAAAGTTTGTAGTTTTTACAAACACTGTAACAAATAACCAGTAATTCAAAAAGATAAGAAAAACAATCCTCTTGATGTAATCTTCTAATCGTTTTAAACAAAATGAAAAATATTTGCCAATTTCAAGTTCAAATAGTTACAAGAATTTGAACTTTCAAAACTGCGGCGTATGTACTTTATTTAATTGTTACACTATGTTAATTATTACGCTCGGTATTGTCTTTTAATGCAACAAGTAAATTTAAAATGTATTTCCTAAATATGGCTCTGATTCATTCCTGGCTAATGTATTCTAAAAATTTACACAAAGAGTTTCCGTAATATTCATTATTGTAAATTTTCAATACGACACCAACAACTTTATCTTCCTAATAAATCTGTTATTTTATTAAGGCAATTTCCTGACGTTATGTAGGTAATATTTTTCACAGGGCAACTTCCAAACGAACAAAGTACCCGTTGTGAACTAAATGCCGCCAATATATTTCAGACTTGACATTATTGTCCACACTTTAATAAATCCGGCAATTTAAAGGGTGTACAGAGTAAAACGACAGGGAATCTAAGCCATTACCACTTTTCCCTTCCAAAATGTGCTTTTGAGAACGAAATGGTGAAGGTTAAAACTGAATAATGCGATGTATTCAAATTGCTCGCTTCCTTTTAAAGTAAAACGAATTTAAAAGCAATTATTGTCGATTCTACCTTAATGCTCCTAACAAAAATCTATTAATCAGAATAACGAGTATTCAAAGAGCGAGCTAACACATATATAACCTCACTGGTAATTATAAACATAACATTGGTATGAGAATAACAATGGAAATGGAAAAAATCCATTATTTCCATAACAGCATCGATAATTTCTACTACGGCCTTATTTCTGATAACGCTTCCCGTCTCCGGAAAGTGTTTTACACATCGTTTTAGAATTATGCGGAACTGTTTATAGTCCCCGGTAACATATGGAAATGTGTATTGAATACATCCACATTGCATTAATATTAGCTGTACAGCTAAAATAACAATCAACCATCAATACTTCGTGACAAAATCAAGAGAATAAAAATGATACGTGCTGGTTCTAAAAAGAACTGCTTTGGTATAGTGGCAGAGAAGAATCATGTACTGAAAAGTTTGAATAAAGTACAAAAGGCGAACGCCGTACGTAAGTGATTTAAAATATCAATGATTATTTTCGTTTCTTAATCCTGTAACCAAGGAATTGATATAAACGGGGAACTCCACCACGAAGATATACGAACAGGAAGTAGTTTATATGAACCTCGCATTGCTTAAAGAGGATCCTTATAAAATGCAATCCAACAACGGGGTTCTACATGAGAACAAAATGGGACGCAGAAATTTAGCAATTGAGTTACACAGGAAATTAAATTAAATTCGTCGGGACCCATCATCCAGTCGCGTACGGGAGCCGAGCCCACTGAAACTATATTTAATTTTCACAAGTTGTTGGCGTTACCTACATCCACTGGGAGCGTGAAATCTACATGGGAAGTGTGTGATTTCCAAGGTATTTTGGTTGTACACAATTGGCAATAGATTTCGAGGCGTTTGCCAATGAAAAAATAAAGTAGAGCATTTTTTATGGTGCACTGCACTACACGTGCATGCACTGAGTATGTCCAGAAGTTTTTACAAATTGGAATTATGTCTCATATTTATACTGTTTTAGTTAGCTGTAGCTAATGGATATTTGCATACACATGCTGTATATTATGGATATTTCAAAATGTATATTTAATTCGTTCTGATCTCTCGCTCGAGGACTAATCAACACAATTACATTTTGCATATTTCATCATTTTCCCCCGTTGGGCAAGGGTCCATTAAATTTTACACTAGAAAATTACCCTTTTGGTCCATTCTTTATCACAATCAAATTAAACATAACAGAGGAGAAAAGTTTGAACGTAGGTGGACCATTACCTATTCCCGCATCATGAAATTTTCAGTTTAACCTTTAACCTTCTCAAAATCAGAACATAAAAAAAACATAAATCATACCGTCTAACCTTAACAAATTGATGCAAACGCGTCCAAATGAAAATTCCAGATACATCTGTTTTCAAAAATAGCGATGATTTTGCGAATAGAAGCTTATATAATCCCACGAGCTAATCTATGTATAGCGGAAAGAAAGGATGACCCAAATTGTATAGCATTTATTCAATTCATTGTAACCACATTTTCAAGGCGAGTATCGACGCAAAACAAAAGAATTTAGAATTGCATATTGGTATTATAATCACAACACAAAAATTAGATCAGATTTGATTCGGTTTGAGTTTCTTTGTTTACAATTCGGCATTCAGTTTCTTTTAACGAGCACTCCTGGAGGTCATATTTAACACTTAAAACTGAGACAGCACAAACACCCAAGCATGAATCTTGGTCACTTTGGTAAGAAGGCTTTCAGCCAGAGGCTCTCAACACTACTCCACTTGCCGGCGCTTATTATTCTTTGGTATGCATATTTTTTTGTGGATTTCTCATCTTCTTCAAATTAACCCTAAGCCGCCTTTGCAACTCTTTTCTTTGAAGAATTTCGAGTTAATATCACATAGAACTTAAATCTACGAAAAAAGCTGGACTCCATATCGACCTGAATTGTTATCGTTTAGAAAACAGTATCTAAGAATTTCTGTTCTTCTGCAAATACAACGCCCTCAAAATGACGTACTCGTAAAGATAACATATTTTGGCAGGAGCTTATCGTATCTATTGAAAGTAAACGAGGACAAGCTCTGACAGACAAGTCGCCGCCTTCGAGTTATGTATCTTGCATGCTTTTTTCTGAAAATCAAGGCTAATTTTTTACCGAATGTCTAGCTGCTGAACGAAACTATTAATGTGCGGAATTTTAACAATGCAAATTAATTGATAACTTCAACAGCATGCTTTTACTATACAGCATCCTTTCGTATCTAGTTGGGCAAGACGAACGAAAAGTTTCGAGTTCATAAACGTTTTAGGTCTTGGCTTTTCTTTTCTCATAAAATGCGCATCAAGTATGTCGCTGAAAAGCTAAACTTCAAAAGTAACTAAAAGGCAGAAGTTAATGATGTTAGTCGCCCACGAAGAGGCTTCTTTATATAAAGGTTTTATGAACCGAGAAGATAAATGTTTTTGTGCAATTATTAACTTAATGTTTTTCGTGCTAAAGCGAAAATGTTTTATTTGCTGGAATTTTTCAAATAACTCTCGATACCATTATCATATGAACCATGCAGTCTTAAAGGCAGCAATAAAATAACGACTGGCGAAATGTATGGTGCTAGAAACAATTATCTAAAGGTTAAAATTTGATTAGCTTAACTAAAAAATATGTCTCTGATTATTCAATAGGTTGCAAAAACAATATTAATATATGCATGAACAATAATAATTTTAGTTCTATATCAATAATTATGTCTAATTGTACCATTTATAGAGTGATGATCTCTTGCCACTTAAGATAGCCTTAGAATTTATCTCTTGTTTTTTAACTGATAAATAATACTTTGGAGTTTATAGCACTGTTTGCTACCTTAGCTACGAACTGGTAATCAATCAACTTGACTTCCTCAATATGACCTCTATTCGGTTTAATACGGATTGGCAACTTACTACAAATGACTTATGGCAATGTGGGAACTTTTACGGTGAAATGGCGTTCACTATAAGCGAAGTTATTTATTTGCCTTCATATACTTGATAAACTGGCCTTACATTGTTTATACTCAGATAATGAGATAAAAGAACAATTATAGAAAAACTGTTTTGTTGTACCTGCTGCGATGCAATACCAGAGAGTGAAATTTTTAGGTAAACATAATTATAGTGAATTATATAATTTTTAGAGGAATGCGTATATAGCTTATTTTTTTCTCTTTTCATCGATATAAAGCTTGGTGTACGTATTTTCTAAAAATACAGAGATATTTACGAAAAACACTTTTAATGACAGCATAACGAATGAGCAACAAGAAGATAAAATTTTTAAGACAAACAGTTGACTTGTCAAAATTATAAACGTTTTTTTGGAATTATATTTAAACGGTTCACTGCATAGTTGCTGATAGTAATAGCAAGTTTCTAATGATAGAAAATAGTTTTTGACGTATTTTGTTAATAAACATATTTTAAGAAGTATTGAAAGCTACGCGAGACTTTATTAATGAGTATATATAACCTCACTTATAAACATTACATTTGAATACGTTTATCTGGTAAAAAATACTTTCATATTACTTCTAATTCCAATTGTTTTTACAGTTGCAGAAAATACTCGCAAATAACAATGAAATAGAATCACTGCATACCAATACAACAATGGAATCTGCATTACCGACAATCGTAGTGCGTTTTATATAAAGTTATGATATGCGCTTTTTTAACATTAAATCAAAATACAACAAACTATTTTGAGTTTTGTTTATTTCTTGTACACTTACAACCCTCGTGTTTTTGTAAACAGGCCTTTTTTTAAATATCTCCGTAGTTTATAAAATATCTATATCAACCATTGTATGGTTGAATAAAGCAAAAAAAGCTTTCTATTTGGGAAAAACCATTTAAACATACGTGCTACATTTTCAAAAGGTGCAAATGACAACTACAAAATATTTGTTGCAAATAATGTACTACTAAACTTTTTGATATATGTATTTGTTATACAGTAAAGTATGCTTAATTTGGAAAAAAATTAGGTACAAAGGACACACCCAAGCAGGCCCCGTTTGCCCCATTTATCTCTTCCCATTACTTAGTAATTATAATTGTCAATATTAATTTTTAATGCATTGAAGGATGTAAATCAATTAAACAGCTGGATCCCATTAAGGAAAACAAAAGATAACATTAAGGCAAAGATAAAGGAACAAAGAACGCATTTCATGCGCAATTTTGGGTCGGATAAGTTAATAAAAATATTTACTTGACTTTACCACTATATTTTCCTTGTTTTAAAAGAAAATAGAAACCGAACCAATTGTTGATACAACTCCCGTTACTTAAACCATTTCGAAACGGCAGTGAGCGATTTCTTTTAATTAATAAAAGAGGAATTGATAAAGAAAGAAAGAAAAAGTAACATTTCTTAATCTGCTGAAGACATTTTATTTTTCCTAAAAATAAACCTTGTTGTCCCAATTCGAAGAGGTCGCCATAAATAACACCGATTTCACAAACAATGACTGGGACAATTCCAAAGTTCAATCTATTGCTTACAACATGCATGGTAGATAATTTGAAAATTGGTGGGAAAATGAAAATTCTAATGATTTCGTTTACGTGTACAAGCGTTGGTAAATTAATTGTTTGCAACAATTTCGATTTTGAACCTTGTACCCAGCCTTAGATAGAAGTTAAACTTCACCTGAGTTTGGACGTTGGACTTTGCACCTGCACTACTAAAATTGGACTTTGGACGCGCTGCTGGAAATTACGACAGGCTGGGCCAGGCTTAAACGTTTAAAAAGAATTTCATCCTAGATGCTCGGAGGAGTGCACTAAGTAACCTTGAAATAGTAATTAAAAACGACGTGCACGGAGCTACTACAATCATCATCTAATTCAATTTTCTTCGCCGGCAGCGTTTTGCTTTCAGACAATTAAAAACCAGAAGGCAAAACAAAAGCCTAACGAGCGCCTCAACGAAATTTTCTTTTCGCAAAAAAACAACCATGGCGTTAAATGGCTGAAATGGTTCATTCACCTTCATCAAACTTATCGTTTCGAGAAAACTCTTGGCAGACCAAAGGTTATCAAAGCAGCAAGAATTGGATATTTTGTTGAAATCTCTGTAACTATCGCGTTTTTTGTACACTGTGTGTAATAAGGTCAATTTCTATGTTGCTACGCAAGGTCATGGTTGAAAATTACCATGATATCAGCATTTTCTTCTTAGATAGGCTGTTATTAGGAATCCTATCTTTCCAACGGGGTAATAACAAATGATGACTTCGAGAAATCTCTGCAAGGCTCAAAAATAATTCCTAGTAAGTATGATGAATTTTTCCAGATATTTGACCATGGGATTATTACGAATTAAGCAACAACTAGATCATGGAATATTGCGGTAAAAGGGTTGGGATTGCAGTTTGCGGAAAGGCTCACAGAGAATTAGGTAACTTCCTAAGCCCTCACAGACGGGGTAAAAGTTAGCTCAAGTCGCATGGTAGATCGAAAAGTATTTCGATTTCGCGCCATTAATCAGTTTCCATCTATAATTAAGGTTTCAGGCTTCCAGTTTCGTATAGTAGTTAGAGTAATTCGTTTGTTTTTACATGATTTAAAGGTTTTATTAAATATCATTGAAAAGGAATAAATGAGTTTTCTATAATGATACCAAATTCTGAAATGGCTTCCACTAAGAAAATGTAAATTAATGATTGTTAAGTGTATCTAATTTGTAGAGCCTACAATTTCTTTCGAACTCCTTTTAAAAATTATTATTATATAAAATAATAAAGAAGTTGTTCAGGATTGAAACTAATTTTATTTTTCGATTATAACGATGTGCATCTTTTTCCCACTTATCCAATGTTATGCCATTCTCGTAATCCCAATGATATAGTTCTCAATTTAAGATATCCTGTATAATAGTTGCAGAAAACTACAACATGCTGGCACATAATTACAGCTTATTACGATAATAAAAAGGTGCAATATCTCCGTCAGTGATTAGAACTTATAAAAAGCAAAGCGATCAAAGTTCAAAAGTCCATATATCTATATCTATCTGCTTTATAGAAATCATGGAATAACCCATTTTGTGCCTATAATAATAGGCCTTAAACATTCCCCTACTTATAGATATGACCAATACATTTTCTGGATTAACTTTATTTTTAGACAATGTTCGAAAGTTGCAACGTGAGAATTTTAAAACAGCATCCCCAAGGAATACCTTCTGATGCATTTTTTTTGCCTGAAATAAGGGATATGAAATTTTGGATAGGTTTATAAAGCATACAAAATGTACTGCAGGAAAATACACATTTTTTACGATTTTTTCCGAAAAGTAAACTTTATTCTATTAATAAAATCACTAGCAGTTCAGAAGATTCATTTGCAAAACAAGCTATTAGATAATAAACTTTTTCTATTGCTACTTCTTGCGAGTATTGATTGCAATGAAAAATGCGAAGACCGATTTCTTTTTCCAATGTTTTTTAAAATATATTTTAGAATGGTTGCACATAAATGCAATGCTCAATAAAACAGTTGTTTAAAATAATCAAAAATATGTTCGAAAATTGTAAAAATGCTCATGTCTAGTTTATATTTGGTTTATAAACCTACTAGGTATAAGGATTTTTTAAGAAACGCTTGCATCGATTTGATTTTAATAAACTTATCA
>JABXWE010041093.1:0-15301 GCA_014611495.1 Limonius californicus | reverse complement strand
CGTTGCCATTTATTTCCACACAAACTTTAAATTAATTTATCTTTTGCTTGGGTAATTGTTTAAAATTGCAAAATTTTGCAATCTAAAATTTAATTCCGCCGTTCTTAATGGGAGTTTTCCGAGAGAAAACTGCAAACTACACAACGAGTCTGGTCCACTTAGTTTGGAAGTCATTACCGCTCCAGCAACTTCAACAAAAGACCTCCGAATTCAACAAAGGGCTCCCGGACCGCCCCACCCTTTGTGTAATTTTTGTATTTTTATCATTAACGGAACACAAAGTAAACGTTTCCGAACAACGGATTAAAAACAAGGTCATAAGAAGATTCCCAAAAATGAAAAAGCTCACCTACGCCAGTTGCACGCGAGATTCCGCTTTTCTTTCGGCGAAATCTTCCCGAATCTCGGGGCGATCTTGACGACGTCCCTCCTAAGAAAAACCAAGGATAACAAGTACGTATTATGCCTTTAAAAATTAAACGCGCGGGGTTGAAATTGTGATTTCTCGTGGGAGCAACGGATTTGCATTTGAAAAATCTCGGATTATTAGCATAATTTGTAAGCGCAATCCGTTCCAGACGATTCATAGCGAGCAGAAGCGCTAACGCCCCGAAATATCTCCTGCATTTCGCAACATTCGCATAAAATTCCTATAAAATTGACGAAGCAACAGATGCGGGAATCACGTCGCTCCGGGAATTTGGAAAAACGAAGGTGGCAATTAGATGTTTCAGCAGATCTTACAAAGTGTCCTCAGGGGGTTGACTTTAGCCTTACCCGTTTATTATTATCGTTTATGGAAAATGTCTATGGTTCATAAGACTAACAGTGAAATTAAATAAATAAAGTCTATTTATTTAATATAAACAAAACATAAAGCGAAGAATTATACTGTTTGGCACCAGCCTCTTCTCTGACACGTGTTTCTCCTCAGCACTAAGGCACAAATACGGGGAATCTACAGTTTAACATTGAAGTCGGACGACATAATTTCCAGAGAAAGTTTCTGGTATTGGATATTTTGTTTACTTCAGTTGACTTAATGCTTTGTTCTGATTGGTGGAGCCCTTTGGGGATGCATAAAAATTTTTTTTTATGTAATCGGTTGCTAGGCAACATACTCGAAATCGAGGGATTTTGTATAAAAAAACAGTCAGTTGCTATAAAATCTTAGAGCAAAAAGCACGCTTTCAAGCAGCTCCGCAAAATTGTATTTTGTGTATTCGTGTGTTTTCGCTAGTTTTGCAGCATTGTCAAAGTTTGGTTGCTCAGTAGGTACGTTTGTGGATTGGGTTGTGGTTATTTCAGTTTGTGTGTTGGACGACATATTGAAATCTCTGTAGTCAGAGATCACGAGGTTAGTGGTGGATGTAAATCTCTGTACTCTGAGATTGAAATGATACTGTGTGCTTATAATAGTTGAGGATTAACTGATTATAGGTAGGGTAAACTAATAGAGATTTATATAAATTTTAAATTCGGACTTACAGATATTCCTGTTCGAAAAACTTTATCTGGTCACACACGTGAGCGCCACGATCCGCACCGGACGTGCAATCAGTATCAACCTGTATTAATGTTTAATAACATTCTAAAAGTCTTTTCATCTTATTTACGGTGGAGAATTTGTGAAAATTTACGAAAAATTCTAATTTCATTGGCGTCGGTCGTTCACTTGTTTTCGAGCATCTATTATTTTTGGGCTAGTCAACAATTTGGGTTGACAAATTCACTCAAATGTCAATGTCATCAGATGAGAACTTCCAATCTATAAGATTTAATTATAAAATAATAACAATAATAACATAAAAATAAATTAAAAGGAAGTACTTCGATACATTGATGAAAATTATCAATTTAAAAGAGGAAACTTAATATGAAAATTTACCTCATCAACATTGGGAGGTTATAATTCAACGAACATCATGTTATTACCAGTGATTCTTCGAATATTTACAAATAAGGAAGCAAAATAAAATAATTTACTTACGTGTGGCCGAGTTTTGATTTTATCAAAGAACATTACACATCACTAATTGGTTTAACAAGCTCATGGACCACGAGTTCGCAGTCTTCGTTCATGTAACTTTGTCCTCATGCTTCAGGACCATTCGCGCGAAAGCCGACGAATTCAAAACTCAAGACTACGTTGGGATTCTACCAAGGCCGAAGCTACTACAGCAATTTAAGAATAAATAAGGTGGGTTTTAAAAATAAACCAACTGTAATAAAGACTAAAAAAAGTACTGTTTGGTGATTTTAATGTATATTTTTTTAATTATTAATTTGAATATTATCTTGTGTCAGTTAGGGGAAAGCGCTTATAAAGTTGAAATGAATTTTGCTAAATAATTTCTGTATGATAATTTTTTTGATTTTCCCGGTTTTTTTGTGTGTGTATTTACTTTGTTACTAGCTATTTGAGTCTACACAGTTCGTCCGATTATAACAGCGACCCTGAGATTTTCATAAAAGGTTGGTGCAATTTTATTTAATTTTTTGGTGGTTAAACAGTTTAAGGATTTGTTTAATTTGGATATTTATCTAGAGGAAGATATCCTAATTAAGAGTCTGATATTGTTTTCATGGCGCCCAACGTGTAGGTCTAACCATCCATTTAATTTTATTTTGCCCAACTCAATAATAATTACTATTAGTAGTATGTAATTAATTCATCACAGCAATATACATACAATACTATATAATATCTAAATCCTTCTTGATATACGAAGATTGTTTAATAGAAAGACGTTTGGAAACCGTATCAAAAATTTTATTAACTCAATTTAGAAAAGAATAAAGTTACTTAAAAATGCTCGTCAAAAATTGTTATCTATGAATCTGTAAAAATAACTCTTTTAAAGGGAGAACAATAAACTCAGTATCCAATATTTTATTGATGCACAGGAAATACTCAAAAATTAATGTTAATATTTAAACTTGCTCTATTTAAAATGAAAACATGAGCTGAATAGCCAATACTTTATAGATAAGGGAATAATGTTGGGAGAATCGAAGTTATCTATCCTGAGTTATAGATTACTCGGATATCAAAGAGAATTCGAAGGGGGAAAGGTAATTACTGCATTAACATAAATAACAGTGGCTTCAAAAGATTACGTAATAATAAATAAGAGTAATTCCTAACTATTTTTAGAAATATCGTTCTAGGAAGTAGCGATTAAATGGATACTGACTTCGATAAAAGCGGCCTTCTAAAAATAATTTCAAACTGTTCTGTGCTATTTTGATTCAAATCATCATTCGAAGAATAGATAAATTAATGGAAAACCAAAGAATGCATAAATTGGCATTCTAAATGTAAGTAAAGAGTAATCTTCAATTACGTAAAAAGAACTGTCTTTATAGTAATAATTGATATCAAAACAAGTAATCCATCCTTGTAGATAAAATAGCCTTCTGAAGATAACGTCGAAGTAGTCCACCGTAATAATTGAAATAGAACATCCTTTCAAAGACGCGAGATTAGTTAAATAGGGAAGGGCACGAACAACTACTGTAGTAATGTAACTAGATAAATGTGACCATCCGCAAGTAACGTTAGTGTAATTAATCATTATTCAAAAAATTACCCTTCTAAGATGGAGGAGATTCATTCAATATCAAAGAAAAACCTCTATTGATGTAGATAAGAGGATTTCTAAAAATAATACCGAACTTATTCATTTTAATTTAATTTAAACTGCCCCCCTGAGGAGGGAGATAATAAGTAGACGGCGACGGAAATACTCTTTAGATATAGATAAAGTGACTCTGAAAAGAATATCGCTTGTAAAAGTGGTTTCCTCAAGATGATGTTGAAGTAATCAATAATTATTTTTAAAAATTTGCTTTTCTCAAAAGAGAAAGATTAACTGGATATAGAAGAAAACGATGCTAGTGATTATTCCATTAAGCATATAAGTAAAAGTAAACTTGTAAACATTATGTTGAAGTAATGTAAGGTTTGTTAAAAAATTATCCTATAAAAGTAGACCGAATTCAATTGGATACATTATTGATATAGACAAGAGTGGCCTAAAAATACTGGCCAACTAATTGAAGATAATTTAATAAAAATTATTCGTCCAAGAAGGAAAAAATTAAAGGAATACTCAGTGCATATTGATAAAATATAGACACACCTTCTAGGAACAATTTTGAGTTCACTCAAATAAGTGTAATTTAAAGTGACTCCTATCAGGACCGTAGCGAACTATTTTGGCGCCTGAGGCAAACCACACTAGGGCGCCTGGGGCAAACCACACTAAGGGAGCCCCTTCATGAAGTGCTTTAGGAATTTTTCTCGCTAAAAATGTAAAGAGTTTACAAATTCATATATAATATTATTACGAAGCCAATTGCAAAATTCTAAATTATAATTGCACATTATTACTTCATAACTCTTGTAATGTTGGCCTCAATATATTTTTTAAATTTAATTTTGCCTATTTACAGTTTAATTCTTATACGAGTACATGTTATGTCGTTTTACATGTCATGAAGGGGTTTTGCCAACCACTTTATCCCCGTAAACTCCACACCAGTCCTGGGTGGGTGGGTTAGAAAGATAGGTCTTGTGGCCATTGTCTTTTTAATCTTCTGGTGCCGGTTGGAAAGTTGTCCTATAAGTTGATTTCCATGCTCTGCCAAGTTGTTGGTGTACGAGGGTTGCCTTTTATATTTCGGGATTAGAGAACAAAAACTAATATTTATCATCGAAAATGGCTTTATTGTTTTTCAAAATATTCTCCATGAAGATCAATACACTTTTGCATGCGTGAAAACCAATTTTCGAAGTACTTTTTTCACTCCGATTAAAGTATCTCCAAAACATGCATTTTGAACACATCAACCGCTTCTTCAGGTGTCAAAAAACGTTGACTTCGCAATTTATTTTTGATGTTCGGGAATACCTCACATCTTTTGCAACCGCATGATGTCGGTGTTTATAAATCAGTGAAACAGGCATGGAGGGGAATTTTAAGAGATTTTTATCAAAAATCAGGTTGTCAGAATGTCGACAAGTTGGTGTTTCCAACACTCATGAAAAAATTATCCCAAGCAGATTGTTTTTCCCGGCAGAATTTATCCTCCCTCAAAAGAAAAAATGATGAAAAAAGTAGAAGTGGCCGCTACTCTTTCTAGCACAGAGCCTAGCAGTTCATCAGTAGAGACGCTTCCTCTAATATTACTCCACCAGGATCTCCTCTCATAAATGAAAGAATCGAGCCTGAAATACCAACTCCACGGAAATCGTTGGAACTAGCCCTGCTATCAGTCCTGAAAAATGATAACAGAAACAAAGTGCAACGGGATAAACGTGCAAAGGTAACTAGAAAATTTGCCGAGAGTTTAACTGATTCACAAGTTCGAGAAAGAATGCATTTGCAAGAACAAGGAAAAGTAGACAAACAACAGGCAGTAAAAGCAAAAAAGAAGATAAAAAGAATATTGCCTAACAAAAGAAAAAGAAGCGAAATGTTGTTGTTGCAGAAACGTCCAGTTCAGAAAGCGACTTAAATATGGAGCTAGGAAGCGAGGATGATAGTGATGAAAGCTTTGAAGTAAGTGATAGCAATGAGCACCAGGAAAATGCGACATTAGAAAGTTCAGCTGAAATTGTTAATGGTTCGACATAATGAAGCTAGAAGTTACCTTTTTAAGAAAATGTTGTATGCATTTTGCGTATCCTAATGTAGCAGATACACAATAAATCTTACCAGAGACTGCTATAAAAACTTTGCAAGAGCCAATAATCCAAAGAGGAAAGCATTATTTTAATGTGAAAGAGTTCCCAAGCGGTGTAATAATATATTAAACTGTTTACGTTCATATTTTACATTACACAACTATGGATTGTTTCAAAAACAAATATTTTTTTTAAACTAGGTTTGTTACTGATTTTAATCATTCCTCAAATCATCCTAACATTGACGCACAGCAGGTTTTAGAGGGGGGTGTCAATGCCATGATATAACATTGATACTTGCAGGAGTTTTAAAAAAAACCACAATTTATTGAAATGCGAAATGTAGTTGAAACTAATATCCTCATTAATTGCTATTACCCTCCTTCCACCAATGTACAAATTGTAAGCTGGTAGACATTACACGTGTCCCAAAATAATCGTTAAAATAAAGGTGTGCCAATGTTTGCCCCTTTTAACTTACAGGGATAATAGGGACTTTATTACTTTCTACATTCCATATTATATCCCTCATACCTCGCCTATACACAGGTGTCATGTGGTTGTAGCTCAGTTGGTAGAGCGCTCGCTTTCTGAGTAAAACATCGATTCTGGCTTGGGTTCGAAACCTAAGTAGTACTATGCAGATTTATAAAAATCTTGTCTGTATCCAACCACACACAATTTCCCAATCCGGCTTGCAACCGTGGGAGCTTAATGTTAAAAACCTTCTCTGAAATTTCTGTCGTTCGGATCCGACTTTAAGCTGTAGGCCTCCCGTGTTTCTATCATAGCGCTGAGGAGAAGCATGTGGCAGAGAAGATGCCGATGCCCAGGAGTAGAACAGAAAGGCTGTCAATGATGATGATGATGATATAAGGATTTAGGTTATCTCGATTCTTTATTCAAATATTTGGTATCTATACACGTGCGTTTGTTTATTTTTATTTATATTAGCTGTTCGACAGTTCTTAAAAAATGGCAACAATTCAACAGAAAGTGTTCTACGGTATGCTGAGTTTCAATCTATAATTAGAGTACGAGTACGACAACAGTTTCGTCGCTATGTCATGCTAATCCACGATCAATCAAATAAGCACTGGTGTAATCAATTTAAAGAATCCGGTAGTGATAGTGGAGAAGCGTAACCCGACAGGACGTCTAGGGATTTCTGAAGTAAATGTAGACTGTATTCGACAATCGTATCTGCATAAGTCTACCACACGCGCATGTTTAGATCTGAATATTCGTCGACCGACTGTCCACAAGATACTTAAATAGAGATTGCGTTTTGAGCTATACAAGTTGCAACTCCTTCACCATATCAATCGATAAGTAGCTCGTTTTGATTTTGCAATGATGATGAGCGAAGAAATGGATGACGATGATGATTTTCAGACTACTACTTTATTTAAAATAGAACATCCAGCATATTACTACATTTTTGGATTTCTTATTTTGTTATCTTTACAACGATACAGGATTTTAGGCATCTTTCGCTAATGGTTTTGGAAATAATTAACTTTATCTGAAATTTTGAAAAATGATGGTCTATCTTTAACAGTTAGTATTTTAAGAACGGCTTATAAATTTTCAAAATGATTTGACTGTTTACACGAATACATTTTCAGATAAGTATAGGTAGATATAATGAACGCTGGAAAGAATATTTCGAGGAATTGCTAAACGCAGCCCAAACAGACAACCAGGATAAGGTAGAGGAAAATATAGAAAGGGAGGAGGAGGGCAATGAACAAGAAGAAGAATACAGTTTAAATAAAATAATAGAAGTCGTACAGATGCTCAAGAGAGGCAAAGCGGCGGGACATGATGGTATAACCTCGGAAATACTGAAACTACTAGGGAATAATGGAATTGGGATGCTAAAAATACTGATGAATAAAAGTCCACAATACCAACAGAGTGGGAACTGGGAATAATATTACCTATACATAAAAAGAGCAATAAACGAGACTGCAACAATTATAGAGGGCTAACACTACTAAGTAATGTATCTAAAGTATATGAGAGACTACTAGATAATAGCCTGAAAACAATAATAGAGACGGAGGAGTCGCAAAGTGGATTCAGAAACGGGAGAGGAATCCAGGACCACATATTTACGATAAAGCAACTGATAGAAAAACATTTCAATAACGATATGTATGTGGCGTTTATTGACCTCCAGAAGGCTTTCGATAGTGTACCGCGGGAAATGCTGTGGGACAGTCTGAAGAGAAGAGGAATCGGGAATAGATTGAGGAAAAATATTCAAGCTTGTACAAAAACACTCGGAATTATGCGAGGGCAAACAACTCGGAGTCAGAAGAATTTATGACAAAAGAAGGGGTGAGACAGGGAGGAGTCCTGAGTCCAACACTCTTCAACATTATACCAAAGAATATTTACAAAAGTGAACTTGTGTAAATATTCTTTGATTATACTAGATGACGTAGCAAAAGAAGTTAAAGGATACATCAAGAAGTTACACGTAGGATATAGATATCTGGAACCAATATACATAACAGAATGCGCGTTTGCAAATGACTTGATGATATGGGCCAAAAACACAAAGGATCTACAAGAAAACTTAGAAACATGGAATAGATCACTACAAACACGCAACCTAAAGATAAATACAGAAAAGACGAAAATAATGGTAATCGGAAAGAACAATATACAAACAAAGATCCAACTTAATGAACAAGAGATAGAACAAGTTGACAGCTTCAAATATCTGGGAGTGACAATACAGAAAGATGGGCAAAATGAAGCTGAAATAAATAATAGTATAGAGAGTGCCAACAAAGTGTACTACGCCCTAAGTAACACCTTTGTCAGGAAAAATAAAGTAAGCAAAAAGACAAAACTAACAGTTTATAACACGATCTTTAAACCAATATTAACGTTCGGGAGTGAAAGCTGGTCGCTTACTAAACAACAAGAGAGCAAAATACAAGCAAGTGAAATGAAGTACCTAAGAGGAATCATGGGAGTAACAAAAAGAGACAGACTAAGAAACGTAGAAATAAGGAAAGAGTTAGAGGTAGAGCCAGTAAAGAACACCATAGAAAGACAACAGCTGCGATGGTTCGGTCACCTAAACCGAATGGAAAACAACAGGCAAAGCAAAACAATATGGCAAACCAAAACAAACATAAAGAGAACAAGAGGTAGGCCAAGGAGAAGATGGGACGAGACGATGGCGGAGATACTGAAGAAGAGAAACCGAAGCTGGCAGGAGGCTAAAGCGCTAGCACAAAATAAAAAAGAATATGCAAAGTTTGTACATAACTACAATGATTAAAAATTAAGTGCGCAGAAAATACAAGAATAGTAGGAAATAAAGGAGTGAAGTAAAGAGTTCAGTTTAAGTTGTAAAGTGTGGAACAAAAATTGGTGCTATTCGGTGCAAAGTTAAGTTTAAAAATGTCTAGAGTGTGCATTGATTTAGAATAGTAATTTAATTATTTATTTTATGTAGATACTGTGTCTTCAGAATATAATTGATTATAATAGAGATTAGAACACCCTACACCGAAAGGTAAAAAGGGATCAGATTATATATATATATATATATACACTCAAATAAAATTTGTAATACATAACCTCTAATATTGTATAATAAATCAAAAACCGACACCACCCAAAATTAAACAAAAATCGACCCAAATGGTCTTAATTTTAATTTCAGAGCAACACCAAAATACGTGCTCTTCCTTGAAGCGCCCAAACGAGACTAAATTTCCTTAAAATGCCCAAATATTATCTAAAATTTGAAAATGGGCCAATAGCAAACTTTTAAATAATCTCTCCCTTCCAGTCTTCTTATCAAATAAAATAAAAACTACTCCTAGAGCCTAAATAATTCTATTAAAAAACTAATTTCAAAATCATAATCTAAGAAAAATTATCAATCTAATGATATCCAATTTGTCACCAATCATAACAAAAAAAAATAACACGTGCTATAAAATTTAAATTTACACAAAATCCTACAATTAAGTTTCAAAACTATCAAAAACAATTAAATGAACCTTCATTCAAATTAAATATAAACATTTGTACCCTCAAAATGTCTTAATAACATAAATATAAGTCAAAAACAAAATTTAACCTCAAAATACAAAACTTTATACAAACTAACATTTCTTATATGAAACAGATATTTATCTGAATAAAAGTATATAAAAAATCTTCTTCTTATAAGATACAAACTATAAACAATAACAACAAATCCCAAATTCTTATATCAATCTTGATACAAGCAAAATTTTTTAATAATTATATAGCAATATTAAAATAATTTACATTCAGGCCCCATCATTACTTTGGACACCCCAATTCGTCACTAAAATGGAAAATAGACCTTCCCACACTGTTCATTACCGATTTTCCACTGAAAACATTACTCCGACACCAGATAAAGCACATTGTAGAACATTACGAAGCTCGGAAAATACCTTCTTATAAGGTTTACAATCATGAATTAATATAAGTAGAATCTCCCACAGAGCATAATTTACATTGCAATTAAGCTAATTATTCTTAATTTTAGACATAATCTGGAACAACAACACCAAAAATAGTATCCCTTCAATATGATCAAAGCATTACGTAACAAAAATAAATAATATCGGGGAAATAACACAGCAATATATATAAATGTTTAAAATATTAGAAGTATTTTATGGAAACCGTGTACAAAACATGTCTAAGACTAATAAAGTCGTACGCGGCAGAAACTAAAGCTGATACCAGAAAACAAAGCATCTGTTGAGGACCAACGAAATAAAAACAATTCAAGCTATAGCAGGAAAACGAGACTGGACAGAGTCAGAAATGACGACATACGAGAAATTTGTCATGTAGAGAACGTTGCAGGTGGATACAACAAAAAAGACGAATGCGGATCATTTACAATGAATGGCAGAAAACAGGCAGGCAAAAATTGTAAGCAATTTAAAGCCACACAGACCGCCACAAAAATGGCGAGGATGTTCGACCTCTGCGTCCCAAAGTACGAAGAGAAAGAAGAAAAAGAATAGAATACGGAAGTAGTAAGGAAATTTAGTGAGCAACTTTTTCGAAAAGGGTCTGACGTTATAGAATATACAAACCATAGTAATCACACTTAAAGTGAAATACTTAAAGTTATGATTGCAATGTTAAATAATTTATTCCCGACTTTCAAAGTAAAATACTTAATTGCAAGAAAATTATTTAGCAGCGAGTTCTGAGTGCGCCACTGGTCGTTCGAAGTGAGTATTTTTGGCAACAATTTAATAAAACGAACGGCTAGTGAATGAATATATTTACGATTTAAATAGTTGGCCGTGATGTTAATGGTAATATGTGTGTCAGATACATATAAATTGTCTCATATAATAGATGTTTGCATTAAGTAGTAAAAGGTTGGGAGTGCTGTTTTATAATTCACGCCCGGCGACATTTATATCTAAAAGAATATTGTGTAGCATCGTTAAGTAAGACAGTTTATTGCATGTCCGTAATTTTTTCGTCCCGGAAATTAGAGTGTACACGCAATAACATTTTCGCTATTTCTGACCCGATTTTTTGCTTTAATTCGCTAATAAACTCGCTTATTTAGATGACATCTTTGGAGCGGGTGAAATGGAATTTTTGAAAGTAAAAACAGGAAATTATACAGAACGGAGGTCGTTGTGTACAAAACGATTTTTTGATCGCTAACGCTCTATAGTAATAAAGTCTTCAATCCTCGCGACTCGCTTAAATATTCACGGCATTTAAAGAGTAATTTTTACATCCATACATTTTATTTATCCAACTTTTGTGGCGTATTACCATATTAGGTATAAATGCATACTCAATTTGGCTTTAACAGAACGTCAACGTACAAAACTTTAAAATGAAAAGGTTCCCTAGTCATTTGAATTTAAAAGGAAACGCACGTTAAAGGAAAATAGAATATAAGAACTCGCCTGAAGGTACTATATGAATGCAATAAATTCTTACATATTTAAAGAAAACTCTACAAAAATATTATAACCATTTAAAGAAACAATCCGTTTTTGAGAAAACAAAGGGTTCTGTACATGCCCACAGATACGACTGTTTCAAATTTCCTCAAACACTATGTCAATTCTAGTATGTTTATTAGCAGTATAGATTCTAAACAGAGGGGACTTACTACAGCTTCTTGTAAATTCCAAACCTTACGGGGAGCGTACAAAAACTAATGAATTTTAAATTTAAATACGGTTGCAGGGCTTCCGTATTTAATTTATTGAGTTCCTGGATAAAAACAGCGGATGCAATCAGAACTCACTGGCGGCTACCGACTGGAGACATGCAATATATAATAAAACACTGACTTACTGATCTGTCAATAAGTATTGGACATACCGGGAGTCCTCGAGCTCCCTGACCCTGGAATGGGATTCGAACAGGATACGAAAGCTCATCTACCGGCTAGCTAATATGGCCGCAGCCATTCGTAATCATTTATTCCTACAATTATCTATGCATATCTTCTGGCGCACCAATCCTCTAGAAGGAATCCGACAATTGGACTACTTCCAGGTAGATACCCATTCACAGGAGTCGCGAGGACACATCCCCCTTAGCCCCCACATGCAAAGGGGAGATTTAAATCTTAGTTGGCCAAGCCCCCGCTTAAAAGTCAGCCGAAGCCATCCTGACATTGATGTAACATTCATAATAATAATAATAATTCGATGTAAGCGCCTTTACGGGACCACCTCTGCCAGCTGACTACCTTCCGAGTGATTGCTAGATGAATAATGATTTAACATGCCACACACATTATTTACTCACATATCTAGTTATATTCACTACGCTACTATTTCCAACAACTACTTACATAGATACACCAATCTTGAATAATAACGATAGTAGT
The DNA here is from genome assembly GCA_014611495.1 of Limonius californicus. Lineage (NCBI taxonomy): Eukaryota > Metazoa > Arthropoda > Insecta > Coleoptera > Elateridae > Limonius > Limonius californicus. The sequence continues at coordinate 2,711 of JABXWE010041093.1, read as the reverse complement.
AACAAGTAGGTAATACACAACCGTTCGGTTATATACATATAACACTTCATGGGACATAAACCATAACCTTGCTAGCACAACAAACACATAACACATAATATCGCACCTTGCCTCAGCTTCTAGGGTAATGGCATCATAATCAGTTAGTAGGTTCGCTATTAATTAGTCATTACGCTAAAGACATGCAAGCGTACGCCTAGCTACCAACACCACTGCCTTTAGTAGACTGCCGTTGCTGACCCTTCTTAACACTCTGCTTCCCCTTGTTTATCCCTCACGTTCCAAAAAACACATGCCTGCCAGGCCTCTCGTACGCGCCTTTTTAATCTTTCCCGGATGTTATTGAACGCCAACCGAAGCCACGTATACTTTTGCAAATATTTATTTGTTGAGCTTATATTTAAGTAATATTCACAGTAGACAAACCACTGCCTAACGCTGGCCTAGACTATACTGTTGCTAATTACATTTTAATGTTGTCCTGCAGTTCTTAGATGATGGAGGTACACCCTGCAGATCTTCTATCCATGAATCCAAAATCTGAAATATATATAGAAATAAAAATAAATTAGGTACACTCCACCATCTTTAGATGATATCTGAAAACCAACATTATCAGTATAAAAGCTGTTCGTTAGGTAGTTGTTTAGATAACAATAGCAACGGGGTATAGGGGATCGGTGTGGTTGTTGCGGGCCAAACGAGCTTTTTCATCGACTCGCAACAGGATAGGTGGAAAAAGGCCTACAGCTTAGCTCAGAGGAGTAGGGGAGGTTCATGGAAACCGCTTACGGAAGGAAATCTTTCTAGTTGTGTACAGGGTATTCGAAATTAACGGCTGCTACCTTCTAAATCACAGCTGATTGCAGGTTCTCGTGGAAGGCCGAGAAGCCAGCAGCGTACGGGAATCGGAATCAGACGCACCTTTATTGTGCCTCCTCCTGTTTATAAAGCTTACAAAATTCATGCACACACAAATACAAAATATACATCAATAAAAGATGTAATAGATTTGAAAACACATATAATTAAACTTTTGAGAATAAATGTCGACCCGATCCCACCCTATCCTTGAGTCCCTACCCACTTACTGGCATGGGTGGGCCTGGCGTATCCAAGATTGACCCTCGAGTCGGCTCCATGTCAGATGATGATGATGATGATGATACAAAAAGAAAAGACAGCAAATGGTGATATTATAGTTCACTACTACAAACGGTTAAATTGAACGTTCAAAAGGAGGAACTCGCCGCCCCTGGCTTACGGCATTTAAAATCTTTAAACAAATCTACGTGGCCAGTGGCGTCCGAGTTTACAAGAATAATACAATATATAATTACTTTTTACAATTAACAGTAAAAAAAACAAACGACGACTGGAGGTGGCTTTTTGTCGCATAAAAAAAGGTTCAATCCCTTGAATTTTCAAAGTGAAACGCTTAAAAGGTTTGACTTTCGGTGAATGGAGTCGAGAGAGGCAGGCACAATTTTGGGGTGTTCTTAAGATGCAGGAAAAATTCGCAGGCACGCCCCTGAAGATTGGATCGAATGGAGTCAATGTTAAGGGCCAAAACTTCAATGCGTTTATCACAACAACGGCACAACCAGAGGAACAGAAAATGGACTCGATATTAATCCGCCAAAGACGATCGGCAATTTCACAATAAATTGCTTTTCCAGGGATAAAATTCCTGCGTGTTTCTTTAAATCCAACACTTGTCGATGGTTCTGTTCACCCCACGGTGAAAACAGCGATACGAAAATTACGCGATGGACGCCCATCGAAAACCCAAGCCGCCCCTGCTGTACTCGATTACGGCGCTTACCGTCAGCGGCGGAGCCGGAGAAGATGTTAAGACCGACTGAAGAACTAAACGCAACGCGAACCTGCATTGCCCAAAAAGATTTCACAACATTGCGAAATATGGTGCAACAATTCTGGAAGGAAATAACACGTGCGACGTCCGAGAATGGTTTTTGATCGGCAAATCTAGCCTACAAACGGAACTTTCAAAGGCTTTGCAAAATTGGCCTCCCATTACTTAATCTTAAAAAAAATAACGAAAACTGTAATCAACATAAAAATGGCAATTAAAATGGAATTTTAATTCCTATGGAGCAGCAATTAAACTATGACTTTAATTCAGATCAAGTGGCACGATCACATGAACATAACATGGTGGTAGCTCACTTGGCAGGGCACTCACTTTACCAAGAACCGTATAAATATCTTGCGCTTCAACCCAGCATACACAATTTTCCAATTCCTTTAGCAACCGTACCTTAACGCTGGAGAGAAGCACGTGGCAGAGGAGACGCCAGTGTCCAACTTTGGTACGAACGGGCTGTTGATGATAGGACATCAACTGTTCTATATTACAAAGTTATTAGCAGATTTCTAACTTTCGTAACTGAGTTAAATGTAGATTTGTTTCTTAAATTTATTTTTACTAGCTCAGCATACATAATCCTATACATAGTAAGATGGCTGTAATAACTATCCTATAGTCTTATAATACAGGGTGTCCTTTAAATACCTTAAAAGCTTCAGGTAGCACTCTTCTGTAAGAAATACAGTCCTCAAAAACACTAACACGAACTTCCTATAGTGCTTAGTTTCCTCACACGAGACACTTAAAGAATATTATACTTGGCAACGTTGACGATGCCTTTGCATTTATGGAGAATTTAATTAGTAGGCCGACATTACAT